>JAJGRW010001114.1:224268-251997 GCA_025461045.1 Carex parvula
GTTTTAATCCGGATCAACGACTATTCTTTACTCATCCAAACGCACCATATTAAAAACAAATATCTAAATGTGAAAAAAATTGCATACAAAAAGAGCACAAAAAAGTGGTGGGTTTTGTTTGATCTTTGATTGTATAAAATTCTTCAAACTATAGTATTTGAGTCCCGAAAGTAGTCGAAATTAAAGATTTTAACATAGAATTTAATTGGTTTAAGTCATAATGGTAAGTTACTCAAGTAGGAGATCAAATAACTTAGGCAGAGTATCTCATAAAAAAAGTGTGAGTATATTTCTTATAATAAAAATCCCTCAATAAATCTGAAACCCTAGGATCTCCAATCTCTTTAAATTTCTTCCAAACATTCTAAGTTTTTTTTTCATTTAAATTAGTTTAATTTAGGTTTTAGTTTCCGTACTTAGATTTAGTTTAGATAATTAATTTGTATGGAACAAATGCGTGTTTTATTACCTTGTGGATCGATACCTAAAATACTATATCGATTAATTGTGCGCTTGTGACGAATCTATTAACGTAAAAATAAATTTCGATGAGCATATAAATTATCAACAATATCACGTTGCATTGTGCACCTAACAGCGCCCGGAGCAACATCTACATCGGAGATTTTTATCTTTTACCTTTTTTTTTTATTAACAAGGAATCGGATTCTCTTCTTCAACTTGCAGTAATATGCTACGCAGCTGACACAGCTAGTTGCCTAGTTGCCCACCGTCTCAGAATTCACATCACCTCCGGTACCGTAATAGGAAATCTTTTACAATTACTTGATCTGAACCGTTCTTTTTAACTTGGCACGAATCTGAAAGCCCAAAAATACTGCTCCCTCCATCAGTCCGAATCCCAAACCGGCTGGGAGTTAATCTCAAACCGTAAAGTGAATGGAACCTTTTACGGTACCGGGGAGGATATTTGCCCCACCGTCCCATGGCAAAATCTAACATTCATGGCCTCAGTCTGACCATCTTTTCAAAATAATTGACACAAGTCATGTAGCAAGTACTATTATTGTATCAGGCTTTTTTAGAGTGGGCCACGCGAGTCAGATTTTCTCAGTCTTTAAAACAGTACTGGAAACATAGTTTTTTTTTTATTAAAGCCCGTAGGCCACACACACACCCTTCCTTTCTGCTTTCAGCAGGGATCGAACCCACGTTCTCCCGTAGGAGTGTGGGGATGTCATGACCATCTGCACTATGCAGCGGTGACTACTGGAAACATAGTTACTTTTAGTATTTTGCCAGTACATTGCAACTAGACATTACAAGAGGAAAAAAAATCATACAAAAATGACATATTTTCATAAAAAAATTTAACCAATGAAAAGAATAATTATTCAACAATATCCATGAATGATATTAAAATATATTAAAAATAAATGAAAACATGACTAATCAATTATCAATCAATATAATTTTTTTTTTAAATGACATTTAAAAAATGAAAAGAAATCAGGACCAATAAGAAAATTGAGTATCTGACGATCATATAAAGAGGAGGAAGCGTAGATTCTGTGAAATAGAGCAAGTACGTGTCTAAATAAATTTAGACTTATACACGTAAAAAAACATCAAAATGGTGCATAAAATAAAAAAATGTAAACTATTTAATCTGAAATTTCATTTCTTAATTACAGTTGTTGACGGATCAGGACATCTACATACTTAATAAGAGAAGATATATGCGTGTTGTATATATGCTATGCCAAAAATGAATGGAACTATTGCATATTTATTGTTCGAGTTAAGAGGGAATTATGGCAACAACAGTAATATTTTTTTTTTCATGTAAGGATTTGAAATCTGTGTTCTCTTATAAAATACACGAACAATTCTTGTGTCCAACTGGAGAAGAGTTACCTACAAAAGAGGTGACAAGGGGACCCACTATCAAGTGACAAACTAAAATTCCCACTGTATCTGAAAGGAGACAGTTGAAGTGATTGACCTAAATGGGAAATGGGCCACATAAAAGGAAAGCTTTTCACTACGGCCAGATCAAGAATTATTTGATGGCCCATTGGCCCATTATACGTGTCAAGTTTTGATTGAATATAAAATTTTCAAATTCACTGCGCCAAACATATATGCTCAATGGTTTTGGTAGTTAGTTTATGATGTTGTTGTGGTTGTATGTATCTAAGTTGTATTTTTATTTCTTCTTCTTTCTATTAGTAAAGAGTTCAAGCTTTCGTTATTCTATAATTTCTAACTACGTGTTGAATTTTGAAAATACGATCTCTCACATATAAAACATTACCTTGAATAATTGTGGCAGAGTTTAGAGATGACTCCTACCTTTTGTCTTCTTATCATCAAATTAAGATTAGTCATCAATATAAAACATAGCCCAACGTAACTATAACAACCGCATACAAGTCCATTTTGGCAGGTGCAACAGAAGATCCGGGTGGCATGTGTGGAGCTCTACATTCTACGTCGATGGATTTGGGACGGTGCTTATGGGATCTCTTTGTTTGCCATTGAGAATACCCATTGAAACATCATTTTCTTTTCAAGCGTCACTCAATGCATTGTGTATTACTTTGTCAGTTGAAGCCAGTCCAGCAGTCATGCATAGATGCACATTGGATAAGAATACCTTTTGGGGGTCCCATGATGTGCCCGGAGAACTTTTGTTTACTTAACAGGTGCCATAAATGGTAAAGATTGTAAGAATATGATGTCTATCGATCGGTACAATTATAGGTAGCATCATGTATTCACGTCAATTAGTGAATATTTGAGAATTCATTCTATCTGCAATTGATATAATAAATTAGGTCGACTGGGGCGGACCTATGTATAGTCCAGAGTTACTTAGCCACCTTCGTGATTTTAATTTTTTAAATTATGTATATTGAAATTTAATTGTCTTTTTTTTTAAGTTTTTATATAGTTCAACCCCCTTATAAATTATCACATGTGTGTTTGTAGTCTAGTGGTTAGAATTTCAATTTGTTATTGTGAAGACATGGATTCAAGTTCCGATCATATATATACACATTAAATTTTAGCTCCTTCTATCTAAATTTTCTAATTCCACCCCTATAGGTAAAAAATAATTATCCCTAAGAACCAACAACAATCACTGTCTCAAAGTAAACTCAGTATTTTAATGCTTAAGCAATAGGCATGCATGGTCAATTGTTGAGCAATAAATACTGTCTTGTACAGATAATACCGACAGAAGCAGAGTCAAACTTTCAAATTATGTGGATCAAACTTATAACATGGTCAATTTTATAATACCTTAGTATTTTATTCTAAATTATATTTAACATCATACATAAATACATTTTTTTTAAATAAGGGAATGAATCCGCCCCCTAAATACCGGTGCCAACCTTTTTTATTTTTAAATAAAAAACTTTTTGGCCCTCCTTTTTTTTTCATTGGTCCAGGCAAAATTAAATTGGGAATCTGATGCTAACCTGTTTATATCTAAGACTTAATTCTTTGTTGGAAGTTGGAACACTAACTTTCGTTATTTTTGGAAGGTAGTTAAGACACGGAGCGTCACTTAAGCCCATATTGCATCCTACTTTAAAATAAAAGAAGCGAGAGGGTCCATGTTGCATCAATATAATGGAATGTGCGTAAGAATAGTACTATTTGGTATTGACTAATACACACCATCAGAAAAACAATAATGGTATATATAACATAAGGCGGATCTGGGATTTCATTCAGAAGTAGGCATAAAATACTAATAAAAGTGCAAATACTGAAAATCAGAGAAAACAAAAAAAAAATCTTACTTTTCTTATTTATAGAGAGATAACATGCTGATAAATTTTGTTTATGAATGACCTTTTTTTTTCTTTGACCTCTTGATTACTCTTTAAAAAGAAAAATGAGGTCATAAAGATAACAAAATAAGATATAACATAACACATTGATCAAAGATGAAAATACATATTACAATAAAAATAGATATACTAAACCAAGCAGATATTAAAATAGCTATAGTTTATTATATCGTTTTTGCATCAACAAAATTTTCCGGAAAGTGGTGTTGCATCAAAATAGAAATAGTTAAATAATGAATTCTTTGACTTTGCTTGAGAAAACCTCTTCAATTAAATAATAATGCAAACACCTTTCATAGTTCATAACATGGTTCGTAAATTCGGGATTGGTCACTTGATTGTGGATTCTGAATCGGATGAATCAGTCAAAGTCGATTGATTCAGATTAGAAACTCGATTTTTCTTTCCGTAGAAACTTGTTTGTACTTAAAAATATAGTAACAAAATTGTAATAAAAAAAATTAGTCTAAAACTAATGTTAAGCTTACTTGTTGACTTAAAAAAATAGAGAAAAAATTAAGAAACAAAAAAGAAAAAAAGAAAACAACAGATAAAGGAAAATATATATCAGATCATAAAAAGAAAAAGAAAAATAGAGGTGCTGATTTCCACATAAATGGAGAGGAAAGGAGGAGCCATAAGTTTGAATCATTGAATTCTATGCACGGAGAAAAGGAAAGAATAAAAAAGAGCTAAAAGCCTGAAACGGCGCTCTTCTCAATCTCTCATTAAATTTAACAAAGGACCTCACGCAAAGCAATAAATCAACATTTGCACATTTGTTGCTCTCACATCCGATAGAAGGGTCCCATGTTTCATTCTTTGAGTGTGTGTGCGCCATGTTTATTTTCATTTAAAGAGTTTCTTCTTTCTCAGGAAATAACTGTTACATCAGAAGAAGAAAAAAATGGAAGAAATTAAGATCTAATGTCATTTTCTTTGTGTCAGGAGTAGGCATTGTATTGAACCAGGAGTAGCACAAACATCAAATATCATTAGATCTAAATTTTTTTTCACAATCTAGGGGTAAGCCATTGCTTACCCCTGGGCCTCTTTGGATCCGCCTCTGTATATATACTGATCATTGTACAATGAACTTAAATTGTACTATATATTGCTTTGTGCACATTTGTATTGGTTAAAATTTAACTCAGGATGGAATTACTTTTGCTCAAAATCTTAATTTTGAAAGTTCGAATGGTCAATCCAAGTCGTTTAATGTAATCTACATATATAAATTTTATAGGACATCAATGATTATTATATTTAGATTGTTTTCATTTATTTTTTCCTGAAATATAAAAAAATGAAAATATTTGCATGTTAAGATTATTCTTTTACAAAATCCGAAAAAAAATTTGCACATACAAACTTATACATGATTCACCGTTCTTGATGCATCAAAAATAGTAGCGGAGCTAGTGTAGAACAGGGTGGGACATATGTCATGTTCTGACTTTTGATTTTTTTTAAACCCATATGTAATTGGATTGTTGTTTCATTCTGAAATTAAATTTTACTCTTCTCAGTGAAATCCGAATTTCCAACTACAGTCTAATTTCATCTCTATTTATTTTTGTATCCCAATCTAAATACTTGATATGACGTGCTGTGTTGTGATCAAGTCATATTTCTACTTGCTGTGCTCAAATTCAGGAAGACGATCATATTACGTGAATGGTCACAACACGTGATTAGACACGCCATGACCACATGTGATGCGTCCAAACATGACTGGTTACATTTGTCACGTTTAGGTACATATAACTATTTTTTCATAAATTAAATCTGTTTATTCAAGATTTATCACTCGATCAAAATCTAACAGTACTAATCACGCGTGATCACGTGCCGTGACCAGATTTTTCGTGTGCCGTACTAATTTTTCAAAAGATAGTCACGACACGGAACGCGCAAAAATACACTTGCTGTGTTGTGACGTATCCAGTTACACCTAGGCGATGGACAAAATAATTAAAGTCAAGAAATACAATTTGTAAAAAATAAGATGATCAACAACGCAGGACCTCAATCAAATATAGACAAACAAAATGAGCTGAACTGAAATATTTTATCCATCCCTAACTCAAATCCTACCTGCACCACAGTAAAAAAAAAAATCATGCGTGTCAATTGTAGGATGCATCAAATATTCGATCCATGGAAACGAGCGTTGGATGATTGCTCACCAAAGCCAAACGATAGTTAGCAACCATAAAAAGGAAAGTTTGACAAAAACAATCCAATAACTCTTGGACACGTGTAGGAGTTAAGCAAAGCAACCCACAGGTTTATTTTCCTTTGATGGTTAATCATCTCACAATCCACCAACTCCGACAGTCTAGTGCTTTACCATTTCTGGGAAGCGTGATTGGATTGGATTGGATTTGTTGTGCTCCGAGCCTCCGGCATCGCAGCGACATTTTTGTGAAATGTGATTGGATAGGATCTGTTGTGCACTTGTGCTAAGACCTTGCATTACTGTTTGTCTGTTTTAGTGCAAGGTCATTGGATCCGATATTTGTGTTAGCACATTGCATTATTGCCACTATGTTGTACCAATACGTGCTACACGGATTGCCTTTCAGTTTTGTCGGATTAAAGTTATTTTTAATTTGACTAGTTGGATGTGAATATATATATATTTTCGATTAATGACTCGTTAGAAGCAAACACAAAATCTTCCAAGTCTTAAGGATCTCAATTATCAATTATGTTGACTATTTTTTGTTAAAAAAGAAAAGAATAAACGATTAAAAAAATTTAAAATTGAAAATATTGAACAAAAGCACTCCGGTTAGAAGTAATATTACAAAAATAGCCCGTGGAGAGTAAATTTTGGGATCAAAAATAGGCTAAAGGACCATCTCTCTGACTCTCTTTGTATTTGTTAATGCTTAAGAATCAAATCTTTATATTGGTGCTTCTCTGTTTTTTTTTCACAAGAAATTATAGTGCTTTTCTTATAAATACAAACGACTAAGAAATATTTTAAAAATGAGGCGGTAATACAGTTGGTTAGAAAAAAATATTCTAAAATTGTTGGATACTCAAAGGTCGAAAGTTCGAGTTCGACCCCTCTCATTATTTTTATATTATATTCTTTTTTGAAGGTTAGTGGTTTTAAATAGCCACTAACGATTTCTTTGATAAAAAAAATATTTAGAACAAGTCAAATGATCCTCATTCCTAGATCTAAACTCTTTTATTCTCAATATGTATTATATATATTCAAATTATTCCTTTCTAACATCTTCAAATTAACTTCAAAGTTGGCCAATTGTGCGAAAGACAAAATGTTATTCTACAGCAAATTTATTTTATTATTTTATAAAACGATTTATTATCTTATAAACTATTTCTCAATTATATGTACTATTATTATTATTATTATATTATTATTATTATTATTATTATTAGAGTAAAGTTAGCGTGTGCTATGCTTTATTAAAAAAGTTTGATGAGCATAAACTTTGAAATCTATCATATTGATTTCAAATGACGAATCTGAACCATTAAAATCGATCTACTTAATGAGTGATGTGTGTACATGCAAATTTTTTAAACTTTCGAATTTATATAAAGTCTATGCGATAAAAAATTGTTATTGGCAGCACTTCCTTTTTGTGGGGAAAAAAGTTGGTGATGTTTCATTCGGACAGTGATCTGGCGGCCAAACCAATCGTTGACTATTTATTTATGTATAGATAAATATGATGATGCATTTCCATTTCCATATAAAGGTCACGCTCAATTTGACTGATTAAGTTATTTCTTATGCCCACTCAAATTAAAATACACGCTCAATTTTGACTGATTAAGTTATTTCTTATGCCCACTCAAATTAAAAGTACATACTAAATAGGAACGAATATTGACAATTTTGATAATCGTTATTTATATTTATAAAAGTTGACATATAAGATGCGATATATATATATAAAAATATTAAATTTAATATAAGTTTAAATGTCAATTTAGCGACACGTAATTTATAGTGGTACATATTTAAATGTATTTGACAGTAAAGTAGATCAGAGGCTTGCTCATCTTCATTTGTGTGCTAATTTCTACACGGGACGTCACTTCTTACACGTTTGTTCACAAGGGCGAGTGATGTACCGATTATTTAAATATGTCTAAAATTTGCACTTATAATAAAATTATATACAATCCAAATTTAGTTTTGCACTCAGCATAATAAGGTTTATCGCATGATGTATTAGGAATTTGGGACTAATGGACAAGCTCGCTCCAAACGAAATTGGTCAGACGGTCAAAATCATATTTCATTGCATACATGATTCCTAAAATTACAAATTCTCACGAAATTAAGCCGTATAAAAGCATATTGGTGCACCAAATTCTCACGAAAAAGCTTTTATAAGGCTTAACATCTGGATGAAGATTGCATTGAGGTCTCATTCATCTCTCAATTTATAAAGCATTGAGGATTAGGATATTGTTCTGTTGCTAAGAAATGGTCTATTATCATTAAGGGTAATCAACGCATGATTTTCGAATATGTAATAAATCCCCACCGATTTTTTTTTTTAAATAGAATTACTGTAAAATCATTTAACGGAACAAGCCTTTGCTGTTTCAAATTTAGAAATCTAGCCTCCACCGATCCCTAGGATCGGTGGAGCAAAAAAAATCCAAACTACACCGGTCCTAGGGACCGGTGGAGCCAGTTTTGCACAGCCACACCAAGTTACACGCAGGACCACACGGAAAACACCCTACACCGATCCTGTGAATCGGTGGAGCTTAAAAAATGCCTCCACCGGTCCTGTGGATCGGTGTAGGTAGGTTTAGGGTTCAAAACAAGCCAGCCGCACCTTCTCCTCTCTTCTTCTCTTCCCAGCCGAACCGAACCTCTCTTCTTCCTTCTTTCTTTCATTATTTCCGTTTTCTCAAATTCTTAGAGGAGTTGCCATATGAACAGATCGCCACCACCATTGTACTCAGCATCATCTTCTGATTATTATTGTAAGTTTTTTTTTACTCATCTGTTTATATTTAGTGTTGTAAAATTGAAAAATATTTGGAGTTAATTTGGTGTTTGAATTTTGTTCAGCAAAATGTCACTGCTATTGATCAATGTGTATTATGGTGGTAACCTCCAAAACACTTCAACAGGTGTTGGTTATGACATAGGGGCTGCATTTACCTTTACCGTATCTGATTCTACCAGTTTTGCTATTGTAAGACGGCAAATATACGTTGGACTTGAATTGCTTCCAAGTCGAGTCAAATTGACAATCAGGGTACGTATGAACACAGCACAACCCGGATCGTACCATTTCTCACTATTTCGGATAGAAAATGAGGAAACTTGGGATGTCATTAAACAAACTGCAGCTCAAGTGGCTGGATTTAAGGTTATAGAATTGGTAGCTGAGGCACACCAGGGTAGAACCCAAATCAGTTATGATCCGTGTCCAGATAGTTTGCCTGGAGGTAGTAACACACCGTCGGTTCAGACCGGCTTTCATCCTGACTCGGGCAGTGTACCTGTACCCACCTACACACCTCCGGTTCAGGCTGGTGATGACCCTTGTGAGCAATCAGATCGAGACAATGAATCTGATACAAGTTCTTTTGATGATGACGATTCTGATGAAGCATGGGACGCAGATATGGACGAATTTGAGGCTGAAATGAACGCCCGAGAAATATTGAAGGATTGGCACGAGTCGATCCCATTCCTCAATCGAGGACTTAAGCATCCATGTTCATCATTCAACGATGAATTGCCAATGCCATACAAGGATCGTGCATTTTTTGCGAACCCCCCCAGGTTAGATGAAAAATTTGCTGAAGGTCAAATGTTTGAATCCAAAGCCAAACTAAAATCAGAACTTGCTGATTTTCACCTACCCCGAAACACAGAGTTGGAAGTGCTAAACAGCAGCAAAACTAAGTATAGAGTTAAATGTAAATCTTCTAAATGCCAATGGAAATTGTATGCAATTGTAGTACCAACAGGTGCATGGACAATTTCCACCAACCCGTTTATCCACACTTGTTTTGGAAGTGCTGAAAGGTTGGATAGTCATCAAATGACTGCCAGAGTAATTGCTGATATTATTAAACCGGCTTTGAAAGATGATCTGGAGTTAAGCATTAAAGCGGTCAAGCATATGGTTAAAGTTAAATTTGGGTCAGTAGTGCCCTCGTATAACAAGTTGTGGAGAGGTAGGGAACTTGCAATTGCCGACTTGTTTGGGAGCTGGGAGAAGTCTTACGAGATGCTGCCATCGTTGTTGGGTGCCATCAAAGCATCTAATCCAGGTACACAGTACCTAATAGAACATGGACCATCAGAAGATTTTAATATCAATATTTTCAACCGGGTTGCATGGGCATATGGGCCATGCATTGAAGCATGGCCTCATCTTCGACCCGTTATCAGTGTTGATGCCGGGTTCTTATCCGGAAGATACAAGGGTAAACTTTTTATGGCTTGTGCTTACGATGCAGAGCAACAACTCTTGCCACTTGCATTTGCAATTTGTGAAAAAGAGTCTATAGAAAATTGGGGTTGGTTTATGAATTGGTTGCGTATCAATGTTGTTGGGCCAGGAAGAATCTGCGTTATCTCGGACCAGCACCTTGGTATACGAGGGGTGTTTGAGGCTCCTAATCTGGGATGGTGTGAGGAAAACGGTGAAGCTGTCCACCGACTGTGTTCACAGCATATTTGTGAAAATATTTGGAAAAAATACCCTCAAAAGTGGATCAAAACTGTATTCAAAAAATATGTTGAGAAGAAAAAAATCTGGAGATTTGAAGAGGGGATGGAAAAAATTAGGCAAAGAGATGCAGACGTATATGACTACATTATGAAATTTGGTAAACGGCTCCGCAACTCTGATGCAGAGCCTTTGGCTCTGCATAAGTGGGCACAAGTGCATGATGGATTCCTCAATCGATGGGGTATAATGACAAGTAATGGCTCTGAGGTACTAAACAGTGTATTTAGGATTGCCAGGCAACTACCTGTGTGTGCAATTGTTGAAAAGACCTTTTATAAGTGCGTCGACTGGTTTGTAAATAGGCGGGAGGCCGCGATTGGATGGGAGGCATCGGGATTGGATTTTTCAATGAACATTACACTGCTTTTACATCGTCGTAATGAGAAAGCAAGGAAACATGATGTAAGACCGATGTATTATGGCCATAACAGCTATGAGGTTATTGATAAAAATGGAATTCTCGAGACAGTAAGTCAATAATTCGATAAATCTAATTATTTACTTTCACGTAATACATTTGATGTAAATATGATTTTTTTAATTGAAGGGTGTTCGGGGCGAAGTGAAGTACGATGTTACCTTCCCTGCAGAAGGAATGCCTATATGTGTGTGTCGGAGACCTCAATTAACAGGAATCCCATGTAACCATGTTCTGGCAGTTTGTTTCTTTAGGAGGCTAAATCCTAACGACTATGTTAACCCATATTACAGCTTACAAAATTATATAAATACTTGGTCTGGTCGTTTCTATGGATTTGGAAATAAAAGGAATTGGCCATTAGTTGATGGCCCCGTTATAAGACCAGATCCGGATAAGGAAAAAATAAATAAGGGTAGGAGAAAACACAAGCGAAGAATTATGACCATGGACAAAATGGAGGCCCCTGCCAGGAGGCGTAATGCTCGACAACACAATCAAGAGTCAACTACAGCAAGACATTCGGGTATAACAATTTAAAAATTCAAAATACAATTCCGTTTATTTCCAATTAAATTTGAACTAAGTTGTACTCATTTTGTAACAGGTGCATCGACTCGATAAACTCGTAGGATTTAGGGATTTCTAAGTTTATGCATTATGTTGAACTAAGTTGTACTCATTTTATTTGAACTAAGTTCTATTTATGTTGTATTCTAAGATTTTATGTTGTATTCTAAGAATTTATGTTGTATTCTAAGAATTTATGTTGTATTCGAAGAATTTATGTTGTATTCTAAGAATTTTTATTGTATTCTAAGAATTTATGTTGTAATTTTTATTGTATTCTAAGAATTTATCTTTGACATTTTGTTGTATTCGAAGAATTTAATCAAGAAATTATGCTTCGGTGGTACATACATGAATTTCAAATATGATTCAAATAAGCATAATTTAAAGCTACAATAGTCCATTTAACATTACAGATAACATACATATAAAATTCAAATTAAAGCTACAATAGTCCATTTAACATTACAGATAACATACATATAATAATGGATCCAATCTAACATTAATCTTCAGGTACCTCTGCAAAAAAAAAATTAAAAGGTATCATGCATTAGTCAATAAATAATGGATCCAATCAAAAATTTAAAAGGTATCATGCTTAACAGAGGCACTTACTCAGTCGAAACATGTTAACGCCTTCGTCGGCGCTGTCGAGTAGGTCCAAGGGCGTCAGTCCCGGGAGTGTACGGCTGAGTAGGCTGCCGTATACGGACTCCAAGAGGTGGACCCGAAGTGGATGGACCATAATCTGCTGTAAGATTTCCCGGATCTGCAGTGGATGGTCCCATCATACTAAAGTCTCCCGTTAGTTCATCGAGCATGAACTGAGATATAGATCCATGCCCTGTGCCGCTCATGAAGTTGTCCCACGTCGGGGGAGGCTCTGAAGTTGTAGGCCGACGATAATGCTGATCAGGGGTATCATCATCCAAATTGATCATGTCCAAGTCCACAGGGATCCCAGCATTGTCGAGTATGCCTCGGAAGATGTGGATCTGATCAATATCCTCCATAATGTCACGAGCATTCTCGAGCATCATCTTGCCATATGCCATTTGTCCCGGGGTCCTCACCATGTCTATTGCCTGCATAGTGAATTGTATCGTGCGAGAAATCTGCATAATACATTTCGAACTGTGACATATTGCACATTAATATTGAAAAATCTAGTTTGATTGAAAAAAAAATAATGTACGAACCACACGAGAATGCCTATGACCATGAGGAACGTATGCCAGTGTTGCAACATCTCCTGTCCGCGGGGGAGCCTGACGTCGTAGAGCTTCCGGATTGTTATCTGATAGATACACTGATCTCATACCACGCGCGTTGAACCAATGCATGTACATATGATGCCTACTCATGTCATATGGTCTCCGCTCTCCAATTAATACTGCAGGCTTCTGGATGTACTCACTAAGAGTAATCGCCCAACAACCATCCCTTGTTGAATTGCCATCGTGATACCACGTCTTTCGTAAATAACTGATCTCATCCCATGGTAGAGGAGGAGGAGGCGGGATGACTTGGTACTTACCAAACTGGCGCATGACCCTATCCGCATGCTGAAACTCCACCATCCAAAAATGGATCACGTAACCGCAACTCATCCAATACCTCTTTTGTCGTCGGAGATGTCGAGGTAACTGATCATAGTAATCAACGTATGGTCGCCAGTTAACTGTCTCATCAGCTAGTCTATCGAAGTTATCTCTATACGTGGCTGTACCACCTGTAAAAAAAATATAAATTTTAAAAAATAATTATAAATCTATCGAAGTTATCTCGAATTATAAATCTTTTTACCTAAGTGAGGGTTCTCTGGCCACAAATGAAAAGTGGTCCACTTCACACCGAAAGCATTCCTCGTATCCTCATCGGCACCACCGAAGGGAGGTGGCTCTGATCGGGGTATAGGCCGACCAACAGCAAATCGAGTCCATGACCAAATCTGTAACAACAACATCGGACCCGCTATCGTGTCTGCCCCCGCGTGGCAAGCACGTGACAACTCTCGATAGAGATGTGCAAGTACAGCACCTCCCCAATTGTATTCTCGTGGAGTCTCTAGATCAGTGATGAATTGCAAGTACATCGCAGGGACTCCATCCGCACTTGAATCTGGAAACATAACCGACCCGAATAAATCCATACAAAAACCTCGAGTGTACCGTGCAACTATCTCATCATTGTGCCAATCTTCTAAGGGTAAACTAAATTGCGCCCGCAACCATTTTAGTCTAAGCGCGTAAGCAGAGACGGACAATCGTTCTTTCGATGTGTTAGGATTATAAATCCTATATTTATATGGCATTGTCTGATGGAGGTGATTGTAAAAAATAGCCGGATCAGCCCCTAGATCAAACTCTAAGTATGGGTCCCAATCAGTATCGCTGGTGCCAGTAATCGTGTCACCTGCAAATTAAAAGAATTATACAATTAACAATTTATTTTTTATAAATAGGTAATTAAATTAACCGATAAACAACTTCTGATTATTAATTACCCTTAGTCGATAAGCCCCATAGACATGCAACATCTTCCAACGTCACTGTCACCTCACCGACAGGTAGATGAAATGTATTGGTCTCCGGCCTCCACCTCTCAACCAGAGCAGTAATCAAATGCGGATCAATCTTGCAATCATTAAGGCGAGCAATTTGATACAACCCTAACCTCTTCAGAGCACCGTCCATCCGACTGTTGTAAGCAATACTAGTCTGATGTGAATTTACCTGCAATGAAGAGGTAGGCTGCCAAAAAGAATTAAAACATTATAAACCCTTCAAATACTTCATATAATATTTATTTGCAACAAATAATTAATAAATATAATCAAAATTACCATATCACGAACTTGCCATGCCCTGTGGTTCTGTGGTGCTAATTTCAATAACTCTGGATAATCCGGATTATCCATTGACTCTGTTAGAAAATTTGATAAACAAATATTTTTGCAACTGATGAGAGTCATTACACATAAATATATAAACAAATATTTTTTCAAGCATATGGCTACAATAATGAAAATTGAACTATATGTAAACAACATATCATCTAATTTTGATTTTAAAAATAAACTTCATGAACACTTAACTACACAAATTTATACTACATATTACTAATTTTACACATTTATAATTTTATCTAATTTTAAACTTCATGAGAGTCATCACACATTTATCTAATTTTACAAAAATAATAATACATATTACTAAAAAGTTACATTAAACAACATGAACACTTAATTACACAAAATTATACTACATATATACTAAATTACACTAAATTAACATCAAATAAATTCTAAATTAACACTACATCACTACATTACACTAAATTAACATCAAATGAACTCTAAATTACACTACATTACCACTAAATTACTAAATATACTCCAAATCAACACTAAATTACACCAAATACTAATTTAACACTACATTTCACAAAAACAATCTAAATATACTAAACAAACTAAATTAAATTAGTTATTCATTTTAATTCGGCTAAAATAAAAAATTATAAAAAGAGAGATATTTACCTCGTCAAAATCGTAGATCCGAAGAGTTTCTAACTCTCTTAGACGATCCAGAAATTTTAAAACAATTAGATGGATAAATGATTGAGTAAATTGAGAGGATAAAAGAAAAAAAAAAAAAAGAAGAAGAGTTCGGAGAGAAAACGAAGAAGGAGAAGGGATTGACAGAGATGGAGTTCTCGGGTTGAAATTTGGGAGATGAAGCCTCCACCGGTCCTAGGGATCGGTGGAGCAAAAGATGGGATTTTCTGTGGCAAGGGGTGCAATCTGCACCCGTATGGTGCAAAACAGGCTCCACCGATCCCCAGGACCGGTGTAGGTTGGGTTTTTTTTGCTACACCGGTCCCTAGGATCGGTGGAGGCTAGATTTCGAAAATCCCAAAGCCGAAGGCTTGTTCCGTTGATTTAGTTTACAGTAATTCTATTTAAAAAAAAAAACCCCACCACTAGTAGCATTAATCATTAATTGCAAAGGGCAACGGAGGTGAAAGGGGTATAATATGACTCATTCATTTTGTGCTCTAATCATGCTCTACATTTTTATCTCTGTTTTCAAAATTTGAACGGTCGATCTGAACCGCTTAACATGTTCTCATATTATTCTTCAAGAGCAAATTTTATATTTTTTAGAATTTGTTTACTATTTTTTAGATAGGTACAAATCAATAATGTTTTCACAAGATTTTAGACCATTCAAAACGGTGATTTTGTACTTATCTAAAAAATAGTAAAAAATATTATGAATACTGTAAAATTTGAAGCTATGCAGCAGCATAAGTATGTTCAAGCTTTGGGGCTTAATTGACCCTT
This sequence comes from Carex parvula, assembly GCA_025461045.1. Classification (NCBI taxonomy): domain Eukaryota; kingdom Viridiplantae; phylum Streptophyta; class Magnoliopsida; order Poales; family Cyperaceae; genus Carex; species Carex parvula. The sequence continues at coordinate 240,199 of JAJGRW010001114.1, forward strand.
ATTTATTTCAAAATTTCCGTATTTATATATAATTTTTTATATTGTTTGGAGTAAAATATTATAAATATTATTAATTTTCATTCGCAATATGAAAATTTTATATGTCGATTATATTCACGTTTAATTTTTATAGTTTGAAAATTTTAATCCACTCTTGTATGTATGAAATTTGTGTTTACAACAGTGCTCTTGAATGTGAAAGCCGAATTGTTTTTCAACCTGTTTCGAATCAAAACATTTTTTTAACCTCTAAAGTTTGGCTAAAGTAAAGCATCAAGTTCGTCATATAATATATAATAATTAATGCGACGGCCTACGAAAATAATATAATATGGAATCTGGCTCTTGGTATTGCGCAGGTGACAGGCACTGACAGCTGAAATCCAAATTGGAAAGTTAGGAACTGTTAAAATATACAACAAAAATGAGGAAACAAACAAAGAAAAGTAGATATATACAATAGGGGAATTATGCCTACGCGCTTTTCCTCAAAAAAAAAAAAAAAAATAGGGGAATCTGTTGTGATGTCATCAGTATATAAATATATTATCCAAATGAAATTGGAAAGTGATATAAAGGCACATCATGACAATATTTTTTATCATTAATAATTTAAAATTGAAATTCTAAAATAGCTACTGATCTTATTGTATGTCACGAGAAGTATTTATTAGCTGAAAATTATAGAATTCATATATCATCCGATACAAAATCAAAAGGTTTTGAAATCAACACAAAACATTAATTACAACAAATGCTGGTTTTTTTAATATGTTGATATTGTACTAACTAAATGATTTTTTTTTTAATTTTATAAACTTTTATATATATGCATTGCTTATAGTTATATATGACATATAACAAAATTAATAATTAATCTGTTATATATTGTCATTTAAATTAAGTAAGATATTAATATAACAAATAATGTTGTCACGACCTATCACCCAAAAGATAGATAGTAAGAAAAGTGTATCCTTCATTTTCAAGTAACATAACTTTACAATTTTATGCACAACCCAAAATTTCATGTATATGCTTATAAATTGAAACCTCAAAATATATATCTTTTTTTTTTTTAAATTTCAAGTATCATACTGATGACCCTTCTAAACCACAATAAATTCCAGATTTATAATTATTTTTTTTTCATTAAAGATCTAACAATATCCATAAATTACTCTTTTGCACTTAGCATATTTTTTTTAAATTGATCATATACTTACATTTCTCTTTTTCTCCATGTAGACCACTCTCAAGGCCCCGAAATGTTTATTTATAACATTTTCAGAAAAAAAAAAACCAAATAACCATCATTTTAGGAGATTTCGGGTTCTAACATGGCCGCACCGGCATTCTGCGGACCCCTTTTTTTTTTTCTTTTTCTTTGGTGTTTTATGGAGGCGATGATCAGATATCTCAAATTTTTTTAGTTTTTTAATTTTTTTCTCTCTAGGAATGCGTGCCCCCTTTTATCTAGGAATGCGTGTAGACTACAGCCCCTCTGCTTTTTCTCACGAGTAATACAAAGTTTGAAAAAAAAAATGAGTCCGCAGAATGATTCTGCGGTCCCGTTGAAATGGGTCCGCAGAATACCGATGCGGCCATACTAGAATCTGAAATTCCCCAGAACAATGGTTATTTGGTTTTTTTTTTTTTTGAAAATGTTCTAAATAAAAATTTCGGCTCAAGGCGGTATAGCTGTTCACATTTATTAGTGTATATAGTACGCTCTTATAGGTAATGAGTACGCTGTTTTAATTTTTTTAAAAGGCATAATGCGCCTTTCTTTCTTTTTTTCCTTTTTCTTCTATGCACCTATTGTCATATATTTATTTAATTATATGGCTTAGTGTGCTTTGACTTTGTATTGTGGTTGTCTATTATAAATCAGCCTGGCCTTTAAAGTTTAAAACTACAACTTTGAGCTATGTGAGATGCCAATTAATGCCATGGACAATAACATGATGAGCTAGCTGGATACTACCCAGTATATATATATATTTTTTTTTACATGATTGATTAGTGTTTCCCACATTGTTCCAAACAATCGCTATACATACATCATCACCAGATACGGTTATATATACCCTCAATTAATAGCTACTTGATATGTGGAAACTTAGACATAATAAAACAAAATAATAGTTGTTGAGCTGAGCATGGGGATATTCTTATTTCCTATATATTCAGAAAAAGAATAATAGAAGAATCCAAAAAATGCAAGAATAAATTAAAAGAACAGAACAGGGAAAAGATAAGGCAGAGATGAACATTTGGTGCAGAGTCAAGACACATTAATTATTCAGATGATATTTGCGGTGGATGGCATAGTGCGTTTGGTTCACGCTTTCTCTCTCCTCTCCCGCTTCCATACATGCTAGCTGTTGTGTAGTCTCTCCTTTTTCTTTGGAAACAGGAGATATCCATGTTATTGCTAGATGGAATTTGTTCCCACACACACACACTGATAACATATTTTTAAATTATCAATCAGATTATATACCAAAATTTATAATTTTATGAAAATATAGTTTCAAGAGTTTTCGTTGTGATTTTATGTGTTTTTTTTTCCCATGAAAAAGTGGTTGAAATCTATCTAGTGGATTTTTTTTTTTTTTTTCCTTTAGAAAAAAGTAAATTAATTTATAAAATTTTTATAAAATTAATTATCATGGAAGAAGTACATGCATGCTTTAGGCATTAAAGCCGTCCAATTTTATCGATTTAATTTTAGAATTTGCCTTGTAACTTAAGTGCTATTTAATTGCAGTCCTTTCATTAGAAAATCTATTTACAGAATTATAAACATTATTTCAATTTATATACTATATACTTATTTTCAATAGAACCATGCATTAAGTGCAAATTTACAAGTATAGTGCATATGTTAGCATGTTGCTACTAAATGAATTTTTTTTTTTTGAGGAAGATGCTGCTGTTAAACGTCATATAAGATTAAGTGATAGTGGAAAGTTGTAGTGTTGATATTTTCCTTGATTTTGTCGGAAAAGCAATTAAGCAATGCCATGAAAGTTGAGCCCAATGCAAGTACTGGATTCTGATTTTGTCTAAACAAATGGAGAGGTTGAAGACATCTCCATTTGGAACCCACCTCTCTCAAAGCACGTGGGGAGACTAATATCACTAAATCCAATTTGTTCTTCTATAATTCCGTAATAATTGAAATAAAATACATATTCCCTGTTATAATGAGGAAGTTGTAGGAGGGGAATTAATGGCCCAATATTTATCACGACACAATAATTTAAACGGCAATGTCATCCTGAATTTTTGTCTCATTTCGCTATTTAAAAAAAAAGAGTAAATATATTAAGTGAAACTTAGACATACGTTTATATATGTATCTTACAAATGAAAATGACAATTTATGCTCACAAACCAGTTAATTAGATGATTGAACATTTGTCTTAACACAGATTGCATATTATTCATTTTGCTTAATAAAAAGTAAAATGACAACTTTATAAATTTAAAATGAGTTTTATTAGAAAATTACAATGAATTTGTAGATTTTAAAATTAAGAAGGATAAGTATATTATAAATTAAAAAATAATAAATTCTCCATATTAGATACTAACACTTTGTTTGGATAGAGAGCTGGGAAGGGAGGGAATGGAAAGAATTTTTTTTTTCTTGAATCGCGTTTGGTTATAAAATTATGACGGAGGTGAGGAGTACAGGAGGGGAAATGTTTAACCTTGCATCATTGTAATTAATAGAATCGATTTTTCTCGCGAGTTGGAGTGTAACGAATGGAAATAAATTTTGTTGCAAACATTTATTCAGAGAAAATGACACAAATACTCAACCCTATATATGAAAAAGTTCTTTCTCTAAATCGGGCCCGGAGTTACTTATATAATTCTCATTCAAATTTGTCACAAATCTACAGCTACTACTGAATTTCTTATTAATCTTCTAAATTTTAATTAATCAAACAAGAAATAAGACAAAAAAAAAATTAAATTTATATTCCTTCATTAATCATCCGAACATAATGAGATTAAATATATTAATCTTCCTTTCTATTCCATTCCATTTGCTTCTATTTTTCACCTCTCCTTCCTTCCTCTACTCTTCATCCAAACAAAATGTAAATTGACGTTGTTGGTGCACCGAAATGCTCTGAAACTATATTGGAAACTTCTTTTTCTCTTTTGGTAAAACGCCTTAAGCAGCTATTAGTATATTGGATTTAGAATGCCAGATGTTAGAAAATAATACGAGGCGACCACCTAACCATCATCTTTGGAAAACAATGTCATCATTTTCACAAAAAAAGTATCTTGAATCTTGATTAATATTGAGCGTATTATCGAACCGGACATGTCACCATTTTCACAAAAAAAGATCTTCTAAAACATAAGAAATGAAGGGTGAGACTTAAGTTGGGGACAATTTTAAGAGACAATGGACATGATAAAATATAGATAATAAAATAATAGATGCTGACAAATTACAGAATCTAAGTCGTACAAAAAGGGTTTTGGATATAAGGTCTATGGTCCAACTTATGCAAAATAATTTTTAATAATATAAAATAATTCGGATAAAAAGAGTAGAATAAAATATAATAAAATTATGTTATTCGTGTCATGAATCGGTCTTAAAATGTATTTAGCCTTTTAAAATAGAACAAGATGAAAAATAAATTTACCTTATAAAATTTTAAATTTGGCTTAATAATTAGTGCAACCATATATAACCATTACCAAGATGTGTCAAATTTTTTTAAAGATAAGTTCTTATTAAAAAAATTAAAGTTTGTTGAAAACTTAATAGTTTTGGTGATATGTAGCTTCATTTCAATGACGCCAAAAAAATAAATAAATCCGAGAACCCAATTGATGCTCATTTTATTGCAAAACAACAATTTACGTACATTTATATATAATTTTTAATTACTAAATTTCATCGTTTCATATATATTTATATAGATTTATACACAAAATAAATTAAATTTTAATAATTAACTGTTATGTATTTTCCCTTGCAATTAATAAATAAATGTGAACATCTCAGTCAAGATCCCTTATGGGTCATGTCATGTCAAAGTAGTGAGTAGTAGCCATCTATTAAAGATTTAGGCGTTTATTAGTGTGGCATGCAATTTAGAAAAGGTGCTATTAATGGTCAATCGATGAATTAGCCAATGGACATGCTATGAGTAATGTCTCTCACAAGAGAACCACATAGTTTCGTGTTTTGTATTTTTTGTATGTATTTATTGATCCACATCAGCTGGATAAAGTCAATTGCAGTGGCATCACATGTTCTATTATGTGGTGGTCATTCATCCGAAGAAAATTACACTATCATATTTCTTTCTTAAATATTAAAATATATAGAGAAAACTTATTAATTTTGTTCGGACCATATTAATTACGAGAGGAGAACTGAGGCTGCGGTAATATGCATATTACACGGTAATCCGTGTTGTGGATTTATATTTTTTTTCTGATTAATAATTTATAGGTATTTTCATTAATCAGGATAAATTTGAATTACACGTATTAATTTGTACCAGTACATAGGTTTACATATAGCACTCATAATAGTACATAAAATATTATAACTGAACTCTTTTTATAAAGCTATACATGAAAAAAACTGAAAAAACTATGCTATAAAAAGATGAGCCTTCGGGTTTTCGTGTTTAAATTGGTAGATAGCGAGCCTGTATAGTTTTCTGTGCTCGTACTCAGATTGATAGATAGTGAGCTAGCATGGTTTCTTGTCATTATCACAAAATGTGCTATTGTTGGAGTTATGGCAGGTCAAGGGGATCCAAAGGAGCCTTCGTGCTCAGATGAGATTTGTTTCTGATTTATTCAGATTGAAACATAACAAGACAGTGAAAGATCAAAGAAGAGGAAGAAGATAAGATTAAAAAAAAAAAAAGGAGAGGAGGAGGAAAGGAGACAATATCAGAGCATCATCAGCATCATCATCAACCATAACACGTACCTTATTTATATGTAGATATAGTAGAGACTACGAGAGAGGTGGAGCGAATTCACAAACCCTAAACCCTAAACCCTAAACACCCCATTCACCTTATTTATATGTAGATATAGTAGAGACTACGAGAGAGGTGGAGCGAATTCACAACACCCCGTTCGAACTCGGAGTCTCGAGACGGAGCAAAGAGCAATGGTCAGATCTGTTAACGGAAGCACTTGCTCAGTTGGAGTGAGGCGAGATGGACCAGAGAGCGGTGGCCAGATCCGTAGGACGGAAGCACCTGCTCGGATAGAGTGAGGCGGAGTGATGAGCGGTGGCCAGATCCGTTAAACAGAAGCATCTGCTCGGATAGAGTGAGGCGGAGTGATAAGCGGTGGCCAGATCTGTTAAACAGAAGCATCTGCTTGGGTGGAGTGAGGTGAGGTGGACCGGGCGGAGGGGGGTGAAGGGAGGCGAGGCGAAGGAGCCGAGAGAGAGTGGCGACACTCAAAAAGTCTTCTGAATCGCCAGGTAGAGTTCACAAGAGGAGAGTCGGTTTCCACTCATAGTTCACATTGTTATGAACTCGTATTTTTATTTTTATAGTCCAAATAATCAATCAGAACCATTTAACATGATATTCATATAAAAATATATTTGCTGACCAATACTTACATTTTTTTTTAGAATTATTATTATTTTTTAAAAAGATAAAAAATCACTTTATTTGAATATTCTGAACCAATCAAAAACAATAATTTTCTACATATCTAACAAAATAATTATAAAATTATAAAAATAATATAAAATTTCATCTTTAAATAAATTTTTGTAAGGAAATTATATTTAATAATTCGGATCGATATTTTTAGAGATACAAACATGTCGATTCATAATATACATATTATCATAGCCTCACTCCTTCACTCTTGTGAGAGCAGGTATCATCACCGACATCTCTATCTGATTTTTATTATTTGTACCATTAAAAAATAGAAATATTGTCCAGTGCTTCAGAATTGAGGTGAAACATCGACAATAACAATGTCTGTGCTGAGTCTACAAGTAGAAATATTCTTAATTTATTACCACAAAACTTAAATTTTTTAATTCTACGGAAAAAGAAATCGGCTTATATGTGTATATTCAAGCAAAAATATTCTTTCCTAATTCTCTTTAATTAATTATTGGAGTTATGCGTTGCACGTGTCGAATTCCTACTAACTCCGAGTTCTAAAGTCAACAGTAAACTTTTCCTCTAAGGTTGCCAATTACCAAAACAAGCAAAAGGAATGTCGGGGCATGCAAATATATATAAATAGATCTATGTAACTATGTTCCAATGAGAATACTTCCATTTGCCCTTTTTTTCTTTGCATGACCATGATAATGTAATTAACACGGCGAATGTGACAAATTAAGTTGCACATGAAATTATATATATTAAAGTATGGATTTTGTTTTTGAGATCATTCAATAATATTAAGCATAATTCTGGACGGAATACTACTAGAAAGATTTATATTCTATTGGAAACATTATAATATTTACCTCCAAATCTTCACTAGAACATTTTTTAATTATTTTTTATTTTTAAAGAAATAAATCTTCACCTTGTATTGTTGAACAATCAAATACGCATAGCCTAATAATTAATTATTACGACAGTCTTGACAGTAAGTATTGAATTTATGTTAAAGGAAGGTTGAGTTGTTCTTCATTTTTGAGGTAAAAGTTTGTATATAATAATTTAACTATTATTATATAAATAATGATTCGTAAAATTCAAGATAAGAATTACTGCAGCTGAAACAATTTGATTTTGGAGTTTCTTTTTATGTCTAGTTCTACTAAATTCTTTCGTAGTTTGTCTAGCCAATCTTCTTCGTGTCAAGTCTCCGAGAATATTAGTTGGAGACACATCACAATAATATACCGAGCGCGTCCCATTCACAATTGAAGTACTTATATCTAAGCCTAACTGTCTGAAATTTTCTTAGTTACATATGTGCTTTGATTTTTAAATATGAGGTCTACCATTATATTTATAGAATACGAAAGGACTCCTTCGAAATGACACATCTCTTCAGCGAAATGACGCATCTCTTCAGCGAAATACATCTCTTCCGACGCATCTCTTCATCAAACTTCGCATATGTCTTACATAATAGTTTTCATACTCAAATTCCAACAGTTTTTTCGAAGCCGTAACCTTCCACTTAAAGAGTGTTACCTTTTGTCTAGTTGGTTAGTTCTTATGTATTATTTAATATTTAATTAGTCATTCACCAACCATATATTTTAAATATTTAAATAATAAATTTTGCAATATTAAAATAGATCTTGACAATTATCATATACTTGTACTCAAAATCAAAAGACATCTGTTATCCATCAACTTTTAAGCCGGACCTATTTAGACCAATGCATATTTATATGTATAAATTTCTTAGCTAAACACCACAATTTCATCTTTTCTATCGTTCTCGCATTTATTTGAAAATCGCTCACAAAATCCATTTAAATTGAGCGAACTCAAAACCCAAGTATTTGGAAAGTTTTGGAAATAGCGATCTGATGATTTCCAGCTACCTCTCATTTATTTGGTTAGGTCAGAATTAAACTTGGATCTTGGATCTCTCGTTCTAGCATTTATTTGAAAATCGCTCACAAAATACGTTTAAATTGAGCGAACTCAAAACCAAAGTATTTGGAAAGTTTTGGAAATAGCGATCTGACGGTTCCAGCTACCTCTCATTTATTTGGTTAGGTCAGAACCTTGGATCTTGGATCTATCAAGCGTGGCAAGCTTTGCATTTACACTTGTAATACATGCAAATTAAACCAAAAAGTTCAAAACAATTATAAAAAATTCCCAAATATATATTTTTAAAGACACACAGTAGTGCAGTTTTTTTGTATGCCCAATAAATTTATATTCCGCAAGTAAATTAATAATTTATTTGAAGATGCATATAACAAAATAGAATGCTAAGGCTGTGTGATACCGTCTAGAACGGCAGAAAGAAATTCGATTATATATGCCTTTTACAAACTAACATGTCTTATTTTTCTCTAACAAGTGTTTGGTTCATTTTTATTAAGGCGATTTTATGTCATTTCAATTTTATATTTTTCATTACTATATATGTTTGGTGAAAATAATAAATAAATAAATAGATATAGTAATTTGTGATTATCTTGTAATCACGATTTTTTCAAATCAGTCTCTTTTGAAAGAAACTTCGTTTACATATAAATTTTTAAAATTTTGAATTCATAATATCAAGTCATGCGGTTAAAAAATAAATTTTGTTGTGTGCATTTAAATGCATTATTTTTCGAAAAAAACTTCATTTTTGTACTAAAAAGATTCAAAAAATTAAAATTTTTATGTAAAAAGAGCTCTCTTGAAGGATGTCAATTTGAATGATTTGATTTTATTATTTGAAGCTGATCTAATAAATTTTAAACCGTAAACTTATAGCCTGAAATGCTATTGGACATCAGAACAATCGATGAAATTTTCCATTTCTTTCTACCATCGTTTCCCACTTTCCCTCGTTAATTTGTACGGTACAAATTGTACCTCCTGCATTTTGATTCGAAGATTTTTCTTTTTGCCAACTTTTTCGCCCTTCTACTTTCAGCAGGAGATTTTTTATCTATAGAAATTATTAAATTTAGACATACGAAAATAGAAAGAGTATCTCGTTTTCAACAAATATAGAAAGATCTAATTCATTGAGTCCGATCCAAATATATAGATTGGATTCAATGGTCCAGATCTATCGATATATTATATTTTTTTTTAAAACGGTTGAATAGAAGAAATGTAAGAGCCACATTTCATTTGATCATAAGTGGATCTGACTCTTCCGTATTTCAGATCATAACTGGATCAGACTCTTCCGGATTTCAGACTCCAAATATATGAATCGGATTCAATGATCCAGATCCATCGATATATTATATTTTTTTAGAACGGTTGAGTAGAAAAAATACAAGTGCCACGTTTCATTAGATCATAAGTGGGTCAGAATCTTTCGTGTTTCAGATCATAAGTGGATCAAACTCTTCCGTATTTCAGATCATAAGTGCCACATGCATCAGATCAGTAAGCATATTTATTTGCACTTTCACTTTTTTTTTTTTTCCTTTTTACCTAACATCTCTTCCGTATCTTTTTGTCCTTTTAAAAGAAAATCCTCAAATATCACCATTACTTATCTCGGCAGGAGATTTGTGTAGATCTCAAATTAATAGATATGAAATTCAATTACTATATGAATGTATGTAGTACAAAGACATTCATAAATTTGTACAGGTACATATTTGGTACTACAAAAATTATAAACAACATATTTTGTAATAGCATATGTTCTTAGTATAAAACCTAGTATGTAATATAAGTATGCGCCTGCCTAAGTAGTAACATATATGTTATGTTTAGATACATGTTTAGTATAAATATTTGTTCATGTTAGTATATATTTAGTATAAATAAGAGTAGGGTTAAAATGGACCATTAGTGTTGTGCTCCAACCATGCTCCAGGTCTTTTTGCTGCCGTTTGTAAAGTTTTGAATAATCAATCCGAACGCTTAAATATGATCTTTAGTATCAATATTGTGCTGGAGACCAAATTTTATATTTTTTTGGAATTTTTTACTAACTTTTACAGATAGGTACCAAATCACGTGTTTTCAGAAGGATTCTGGATCATCCAAAACAGTGATTTTGTACTATCTAAAAAAATAGTAAACAAATTTCAAAAAAAATATAAAATTTTGTCTCCAAGCCATTTCAATATGAAGATCATATTGAGAGGTTCAAATCGATTATTCGAACTTTGAAAACGGAGAAAAAGACGTGAAACATGATTGGAGCACAAAACCAATGGTGCATTTTAACCCTACTCTATAAATAATGTATGTAAGATAAAACTTAGATATATGTAACAAAGAAATAAATATTTAACATTAAAAATCACAAAATGAATATAAACATCTAGGCCATTTTAGCTATTACTTAAATTTAAGGAGAATTAAATTGCGGGTGGAGTTTTTGTCCAAGGACTTTGGACAAATCTCATCCAAAGTCAGTTGTAACTGTCCGATCTGTGTTAAAATTTCACAATGGTTTAAATTGAAATGGAGCCATTCAAGTTATTAAATTTAATATGTTTGTACAAATTTTAAAGCAAATCAACATAAGGCCCGGTTTTGGATGAAATTTTGTCCAAAGCCCTTTGAACAAAATCCAATTCCTTATATTGCTTGTTCCTTCTTACTTCTCATGTTTAACATCTTATTGGGCGGCTCCTAGGGTGAAAACAGTGATATAATATCGACTCGTATTTGAAAAATTAGATATGGATACATACCGATATCCGTGTGGATATGGACTGATATGGTTTTACGTTTCAATTATCCGTATATGAATAGTAAATATATCGTATATTTTAATTATATTATAAAAAAATATTTATTCACCATTAAATTAGATAATATTATGAACTTTGATATTTTTTTCATATATTTTAATAATATCCGATTCGATCCGTATCCATATCTGTATCTGACTGATATTTGGTCTGTGTCCGTATTCGAAAAATTGAAAAAAAATATGAATATAATTTTACCACATCCGCTCGCTCCGTATTTTGCTCCGTTTTCACCCAGATGCTGCACCTTGTACTAAAAAAAAATCTTATTTGTCATTTAAGTTATGACTTTAAATTAATTCGACTGAAGAATTAAAATGTTGAAAAATAATATGTGAATATAGCAGTATGCTATACAAAACATAAAAATACGGAGTAATTGACTT
>JAJGRW010001114.1:856969-1121968 GCA_025461045.1 Carex parvula
CTCTTCTTACTTTTTTGCCCTTCTAATAATGTCAGGTACGAGAAGAGGCACTCCAATATCCCTGCTCACGTTTCGCCATGCTTTCGTGTGAAGGAAGGTGACCATGTTATCATTGGCCAGTGCAGGTATTTTCTTTTCAAATTTGTTTGATTGGTACGAGTCTCGTCCTTGTCAGGGATACCTAACATACCTAACATATCTAGTAGTGGACTTTTTTTGTCCAAGCTGAATTTAAGGTTACATTTTATTTTATTCTTGCCAGACCATATAATGATTTATTGAGTATCAGCTGGTATATTCATCCAGCAGTTGAAATTCTGAAATCGTATCTAACCTAGGTTTCAAAAATTATGGCAGGCCCTTGTCAAAGACGGTGAGGTTCAATGTGTTGAAGGTCATCCCAGCTGGATCAGCCGGTGGCAGTGGAAAGAAGGCTTTTACTGCTGTCTAGAAAGTAGAAATTCTGCACTAAAGAGAGGGTTAATTCATTTAGTAGTTTGTTTCTGATAAAAAATTTTGTTCTTAGTAACGGGACATCAATGTGATTTTAGTCAGGTTTGTTTTTTTCCTGTTGCGGACATTCTCTTGATATGAATATTTGCTTTTTGGCAGGTTTTCTTATTTTCTAGTAAATCTTCTTTCTGAGGTGTTTTGTTTGCTTTCCATGTTTACTACATTGGTCAAAAAAAAGAAAAGAAACCAGATAATATCCTCCACGCATTTGTTGCTGATCTGTGGTGGTTTGGTTTCGTGATACTACAAATTTGATCACTTAATGCGTACTTGGATCTCTTTTCTTCTACAATTTTTATCCTCTTACACATGATTGCTTTTAATCAAAGCAGTCGTTTAGCATCTTTCAAAATCTAAGGATTTCACTCGTGTGGTAATATTGCGATTGAGACGCGAGTCCAATATTTTATTCTACTGAAAATCAAACGAAAGCATATTATGTGTTAGGTTGACTGGCATTCCATCCTTTAAGAAAGTTCTTCTCTCGTTTGCAAGGCATGCAACAGTAACCTTCCTCTTCAAGCGTTTATTCTATATGTACTACAACACCACGAGCTATAGTGCTGACATCCATCCCCTCTCTCTCTTGAAATTTATCTATTCTATCCTTCTCTCTCTATACTCCCCTCACCCAAGAGAGAAGAATGCCCAGAGCTCTCACATTACTCCCTCTCTTTGTTGCTATTTTAGCTTTCCTCTCACAAGTAATGGTGCACAATCCAATATTTTCCCCATCTTTAATCAACCTCACTACACTTAAACAGAGCTTCACATCAATTGTACTTTCAAATGGCATTAGATTCTTCTGTCACCACCACCGACACCACCACCATCATCACCATCATTCCATTTGTGATGATTTTGCACCAGATCTGCCTCCAGCAGACACAGACACCGATGTGCTCTGTGTTGATCAAAATGGATGTTGTAACTTCACGACTGTTCAGTCTGCAATTGATGCTATTGAAAGTTATAGCCAGAAGAGGAGTATCTTATGGATTAATGCCGGCATTTACTAGTAAGCTATATAACTTAAATCTCATTTCATACTAAAATAAAAAATATTGGCTTCAAATGGTAATATGCGCATTCATTTGCTTACACTTGATAATTTCATCATGCAACAATCACAGCAGGATTACAAAATGTTTCCTACTGCTGAGTTATTTATATCTGATCGTAGTTTTTTTTTTTTTTGAAGAAATATCTGATCGTAGTTTTTAATCGTAAGCTGTTTGATTGTAGTGAGAAGGTGTCTGTTCCAAACACAAAACCAAACATCACATTTCAAGGGCAAGGATTTGAAACAACTGCAATTGCATGGAATGACACAGCAAACTCGGCTAATGGCACATTTTACAGTGCATCTGTTTTTGTGAACTCAACCAACTTCATTGCGAAGAACATAAGCTTCATTGTATTTATTTCTTTCCTTTTAAAAGAATTTGTTTTAATGCATTGCGGTAGGGACCAAGAGATGTGGCCAATAAGTTGATATACATTCTTTCAATATTACTGGAAAAAAAGTGAAAAATAAGATTGAGCCTTCAGTACACTAAAAAGTTTATGATAGGTCATTATCGATTTAATCGGACGACAACTATTTGATAAGAAAGATTTCTAACAAGGTATTACTGTAATTATACATCTTTTATAATATCTAATGAGAATCAAAATTAACTAAATATTGAACATATCATTCTCTTATTCTATTTATAAGATTTGTTATAAAAGGAGTATAAATCTTTGTATTTACTTTTTCAGTATGGTCCTTATATTAGTAGATAATCAAAAACAAATTTAGAATTTTTCTTCACTAAAATATGGTGCCAAAAATTAATTTAGAAGTTTTCTTCACTGCAAAGTGCAAAGTGATGTACTCAAAAGAAAATCTCGATAAATAAAGTATTTTCATGAAAAATCACAGTACCCGTTAAAACGCACATGCTTAACAGTTAATTTTGATATTTGAAACCAGAATGTCGCACCAATACCAAATCCTGGAGATATGGGAGGACAAGCAGTGGCGATAAGAGTAGGTGGCGATCAAGCAGCATTTTGGGGATGTGGCTTTTTCGGCGCACAAGATACACTTCATGATGACAGTGGGAGGCATTATTTCAAGGAATGCTTGATTCAAGGGACTATCGATTTCATCTTTGGAGATGGTACTTCTTTATATGAGGTGAGATGATATGTAGTTCTTCATATTAGTGGGCGTCTTAACAAAGGGACTTCCAAATTCCAAGCGACTTGGCCCCGTATACAGCAAGTTTAACATCCAACCTTTTCAATTCATTCCGTATGAAGATTGTTTTAAGTTTTTCATTGCAAGTTCACTTTTTTTTTTTTATTGAATGACATTTTCTTATCTTTACAAGGACTGTAGAATAATATCCATAGCTGCTTCCATGCCACCGGGAGCAAGCTTCATAAATGGTGTGATAACTGCACAAGGCCGGCCTAATGGGAATGAAAACACCGGATTCGCATTCGTGCATTGCACCATTGGTGGGACAGGTCATATCTGGCTAGGCCGGGCTTGGCGACCCTATTCACGTGTCGTTTTTGCTTACACATCAATATCTGATATTATCTCCCCTGAAGGTTGGAGTGACTGGAACGACCCTAGTAGAGACCAGTAAGAATTCTTAGTGAAACTGACTGTTACATAGTTCCATATATCAGAAATTTAGTCATGCATACCTTAATTTAAGTTCTTTGAAAGAACTTAACCATGGGTCGGTAGTTTGGTACCATCATTCGCTGCCGCAAAAACTCAGTATCTCAGTCTTTATTATTATAATATTAAGCCAATGGCATTTACTTTTGTGTCAGTAGAATACAGGCCTTTCTCGAACCATATTGACCGACCGATTTATCACAATTTTATAGTAGTTACAAAATTATGTCCTCAATCGCAAACTATCTATATCTTTATCTCACTTGTTTACATTTTTGTGTGTTGACAGGACAATATATTATGGGGAATACAAGTGCACTGGACCTGGTGCGAACATGACCTTTAGAGCGCCTTTTGTGCACAAGTTAAATGATACAGAAGCAGCTCCTTTTCTCAATACTTCTTTCATTGATGGAGATGACTGGTTAAAGCCTTACAGCTATTGATCTTGCTAATTCTAATGAGCCGGTTCAAGATCGTATTTGTTATTGTTTTCTTGTTATTTATTGATTTGTCAGTAGTTGCGGTGCCAATTGTATCTTTCCCATACTATCATACAATCTGGGATACAAAATACTTGTACATTGAAGAGAGCATGCATGGATGCACAAAATAATTAACCCAAAATGTCCAAAATGAAAGGACTTAAAAGGCTATTGTTGTGATGGCATGTTATGACTAAAGCCCAATGCAAGCTCTCTGATTTTACATAGAGTAGGCCTTTATACAATCCGAACAAGATGATTTTTGCTTCATTTTTTTTTATGGCAGCAAATGCAAGTTCCAAAATTTATACTGTTTGTTATCCAAGAATTCCATATAAATTGGCAAATAGAATAGAACACTTGTCTTTCTTCTCCATGTCTCTCCTTTTAAACATCTCTACTGTCGTCTCCTCTCTGCCGAACCATGAATATATCTTTCTCACTTTTGTTCTCTCTTTCGCAGTCCATTTGTATTCAGCTCACGAGGAACAATTTAAAGTTTAGTAGCTTAGTAGTAACATGGCCCAGAGTTCACCGACATGCAACGAAATTTTATGATATGGCATATAATTCATTGGTATGCAATGATATTTAGCGTTGTAGTCTTGTAGATACAACTCGAAAAACATTCTGCATGCGGATATCAACTGCACTTTTATCAGATATAGAGTTAAATTCTTACAAATAGTTAAGAAACATATTACAAGAAGAAAGGAAACTCTCAATACAAGACCAAGCAAACCAAAACAGAAAATTTAAACTATTAATTTGCACAAACAAGGGGCAAAAGAACAATAAAAAAAAATACACTTAATATGATATTTCACTTGGTGCATGAAATGTCCTGCCACGGCAGATTGACTCCAGGTTCTCCCCAGCATATGAACAAAGTGGAGATACTTCCACACCTTTTCCAGTAGATAAAATAAAAGGTATATGAAAATATGATTAAGTTGAAACTGTAGAAAATTATATATGTTTGATTCATGAATTATGTTATAGTTGATGAGATGACCAACAAATTACTGTAGTTGGAACATACTATGATCAAGCATGCTGATTTGGGTAAATTGAACAACTTAACAATCTGCATTTCAGAAACTTCAATTCACACTACATTGTGGTCTCTCAGTCCTGGTCACAGAGTACAGGACAACATACAGAAATATAGGTAAGACTTCAATAGGGACCAAATGAGAAGTAGGATATGTACCGGTTAAATAAAGTGGTACAGAGTGGGTTAAAAAGCCACCAGCCGCCACAACCCAACGGCTATGGAGGCGGAGGAGCATTAATCGGGCAGTATCAGGTGTGTCATAGCTTGCTCCATTAGCATTCTTAACTGGTGCAAATTCCTCTTCCCTCAGCATCTGTTTGGTTTTAAAGCAACAGTTAGAATAGTAAAATATAGGGTAAAATGGAAGCAAGGAGAGGAAAAAGAACCTCAAAGAGAGACATAGATGGAGCATAAGCAAATGCATCAAATATGAACTGCTCGAGTTTTATCCCATTTGTGAAGCCATGGATTGATGGGATCTTTTTCTCTGCTATGTGGTAACTGCTCAAAACAAAACAATCAATAATGACAGTAATCATTATATTAAAAAAAAATTCAAATTTTCTCTGCTCATGTGATTAACAACATAATTTTTTTCATGCGTGACCCTATGAAATGAGAAACATGTCATATGCCCCTGTAATATAGGGAAAAACTGAATCTGCAACTTTTATTTTTATAGAAGAAAGAAGCAGTAGGTTGAGCAAAAGCTGAGGAAACAATATTCTGCTCAGTGCTTTCAAGTTCTAAATGGGAATGTTTTTCATTCATGTTTGCTGGAGATGGATACAATTTCTCACATTTCCAAACGAAAGATGGAACTCTCTTTGCGAATGTATCTTAAAACTATAAAGTATTAAACATTTTTAAGTAAGAACAGATGATCAGAAAACTTACATACTATCTTTTTCAAGACTGTTTGCCACATGATTTAGAAAATCCAGAGTGAAAATATGCAGGCACACCTGTGCAGTATAAGAAATAACGAAGTACTTTTTTCATCTCTCTTATGTGAGAAGCAAGATACATGATTAAAAGGAAAAAAAAAAAAAAAACAGCACAAACAATCTAATTCAGTGTTTCTCTCTAACAGAGAGATTAGAGATATGTTTCTTTTAAACGAGTGAAGGATGTAACAGTAAGGAAAAAATTAGAAAGAATTATACATTACTCCAGCAAAAACGGAGGCGCCCTGTGCTTTGATTGATTTCAGAACACATGTTTTGATCCATCTCACTATACTCTAGCACAGCAAGGGGTCCACCTTTACCCCTTTGCACAAAAACTCCTACTTTCTCTTGTGGATATCCCTTTAAATGAAAAGGTCAATAAGTATGAGTTAAAATATTTAGGAGCAGATAAAATTACACTATTAGTTATTATCTGCAAATTTTTAAGAGATGAGCTTAAATAATAAGGGAAATAAAAAATTAATCATGACATGAAGAGATTTAGAAGAGTCTAAATCTGGCCTTGAATGAAGAGAATTGAGAGATTTGAAAGAGGAAGAGAAATATTTTTTAAAAAAAAAGAGGGAAAGCTTATTTTTACCTTGCGTACAACTTTAGCAGCAGTAGCTACACCTTTCTCAATAAAGTACCCCAAAAAAGTGGGATCTGCAACTCGCACCTGCCCTGGGGAGATCATAATTAGAGAGAGAGAGAGAGGAAAAGAGCAAGAGAGGAAGAAAAGAAATAGGAATTTGATAATATGTTGGAAATTACCAGAGCATTATCAACACCATAACAATCTACATACTTCACACCTCTATTGGCCATATCTTCGAGTAACTTGTGTGATTTCAGAGCTAAAAAGATGGAAACAAAAGGTAAATTATGTTTTCCGTGACCTAAATAGATATTCAAATCAAGTTTTTGAGTTGAGAATTTTATATAATGTAAATTTGAAATGATACCAGCATATACACCGCCATTTCCATCAGGAGCCTCCGCTACCTAGTTAAACATTACAGTCATTCAATTGTAAAACACAACATTCATCATTTTTTTCAGTTTACCCTTATTTAATACACGTGAAATAGAGAGGGGGAAAGGGGATTACCTTGAAAGGAGTCTCCATGATAAATTTACCATCAGGAGAAACACAAGGAAGCGTGCCTTGTTGGAAAAAGGTTACCTGGGTCAAGTCAATACCTCAGTAAGAAACAATATACAAGGTAAAGTGTACTTTTATGATAAGTATAAATAAGAATCTTATAATACCGAATTATATAATATTTTCTTACTTGGTCTGGATCCAAGCCAAAATATTTGCGGCTTTGAAAATACTTTCGGGTAGCTTCATCAGTGAAAGGACTGGTCATTATGTACCAGTGGATAGGTGCAATATTAGTGGAACCTGCATGTAATATCACAAGATACTAAATAAAAAATTAATTAATTATCAGTATCTGACAAGATGCAAAAAAGAAAAAAAAAGATATATTGCCTTCAGTTGTTTGAGCTGCAAGCTTTTGAATGGAGAGTATTCTCTCAGCTTGGAGTTGAAAAAGCGACTTGCCAGACGGGAGCCCTATACCTAACAGATATATAAAGAGATCTCGTCAGATGAGCAATAAGCAAAACTGCAAAACATCCTGCTAAGAAAAAATTGCACAATGTTCACAGTATGAAAATATAAAAATGGAGAAGAGGTAGTATACGTACTGAAACAACCCTTGGGATCTGAACTACCAAGACGCGTCCCCTATCCAAAAGTAAAACAAGACAATATATAAATATATATAACAAAAAGAACATAATATCTGAGGATGGAAGTAAAACAGTAACTTGAATAATGAATAGAAAATCTGAAGGAGAATATGGGGAAATAAAACCAAGGTATGGAAATAAAACAGTTACAGTACCTAGCAGCCAAACCCAGTGCATAATTTTTCCAGTGGTCTCTTCTCGTCTATTTTGTTGTTGTTTTTTTATTGGGTTCTTACTTCTTCGTGAGTCTTAACTAGGATTTTACGCCATATACTTTGTCATTAATGGTCAGTGTTGGTGCCCATAGACTGGTATTGATACAGGCCTCCTTGTTTGTAGGGTTTTTTACTAGACAATCAAATAGCTATGAGAAAACTACAATGCAAAGAACAAGATGAAACAAATATTAAATTTTGTACCTGACCACCAGCTAAAAGGACAACAGCTAATTTCCCTTCAGAAATAGCCCTTAGCCCTCTTTTCCACCACTTTTCTTTCTCTTCAGCTGTTCTTTCTTCTACAGTTGATACACTCGACTCTGGTACTGGCTCAACCGACTGTACTGCCATTCCTGTGTATAGTATTTTTTAACATGTTGAGATATATTTCACAATAGCATCATTTTCTATAAGATGATAAAATGCATGAGGGAGAATTAAGAGTACACCTTGTGATCCAATCGACCGTCTTATGATCCGATCAATCCTGGGAAGGTCAATGCTCTGTTTAATTTAAACAAAAGAATGCTAAGTTATTTTCAACAATCACAAAAGGTAAAAGTCCTCCATCAAGGAATTTTGCACCGGACCATTTTATTCTGTACAGTCATGGCAAGTAACAAACCTGGAATATATTCTGGTCAGACTGAGCACATTCTAATCACACTGAAATACTGAAAACCATTCATGGTAGGTACTGGATATGCACTGGTACAACAAAATTAATAATTCCTATTTTTTTTTCTTTGTGAATCATAACAACCAAGAACAATATGCCAATAAACAATTGAACTAACACCAAGAAGTAATTATGCCAGCTCATTCTTCAACCACCATCAGGTAAACCCAGAGAAGTGTAAAGTTAAGTAACCAAAAAGAGCAACAAAATGCCAACTTGCCATTATAAAAATAAAGAAGAAAAAACACTAGATATAAAAAAAAAAAATTCAGCTCAGAAATGGGAAAAAAGAAACAAGGTTATTATTGTAAAGATCACCATTATCTATAGTTCAGATAGCTTCTTTCTTCTTCTTCTTCTTATTATTTTTTTGACAAAAAAGGCCGAGTAGCTCAATTTCATTACTGAAAACTTTAAATACAATCGAGATAGCTTCTTTCTAAAAAATTGGTGCAATTTTATAATCAGTTGGTCATCCATCAAGTAATTTGAAAAATAACAGTTTAGTTCTATCATCACTTGATCCGCGTGCCAAGTTGATACACGACCTTATCTAAAATATAGAGAATTCCTACAGTTCTTTTTTTTATTTTGAGAATTTTTCATCAGTTCGTCACAGGGTTGTCATCCTTTGCTAATGATATAACATTAAAATAGAAACAACTTTATAATTCATAGAAGTTAAGTGAAAACTGCTACAATCCACAAAGTCGAAAGATTGTCACTTAAGTGAACAGAGTCTGACAAAATCATAAAATTCTCCAGCTTTCAATTGTAAATGAGACGTAAGAATGATTTTAAGAGATCAGCATCGCTGAAATGCAGAGATATCTATAATCAGCTATGAGAAATCAGTTTAATACCTACTAAAATGCAACAACGAGTTCACTCAGGAACAAAAATTAGATCAAGTCAGATCGAGCTAATACCACAATTGAACCAATTTCAACGGAGCATAATGTAATACCGAGTACAGTACAGTTCTCAAACATATCCTCGTCACCAACATTCAGTAAGGAAAGAAAAGAAAAGAACTATTAACCAAATGGTCAAAGTAAATGGAGAAAATTATCACAAAAGATCTTCCTATATTGGAAAAATCAAAGAGATCTTGGCATAAATACGCAAATGAATCCCTCTTTAGTTTTTCAACTCACCTCAATGTCTCTGTAAAGGAGCTCTCTCTCCTCAGGCGAGATCTCGTCCCAGAGAGAAAACGACCCCTCCTGGCCGTAATCCTTCAGCCTCTCCACCATATCCTGTGGCGGAGTCGCTCCCAGCACCACCGCCTCCGGCGGCGACGTCGACCCCTGCCTCTCACTTCCAGCCAGCGGCATCACCGAATCAGACCTTGGGCCCACCAAGAATATCTCCTTCATCTCTCTGACTCTCTCTCTCTCTCCCACTTTGCTAATAAATACACACCCAGACACACAAACTGTATTGTCTACTAGTAGATATACTGAGTCGGGATAAATTCGATAGAGAAGAACAAGATCGAGATACAGAACAATGGAGGTTGCTTGAAGTGCATCCGCAAAGAATAATAACTAGCTAAATAATTATATGGACCGAATAACTGATTGTGGGGACAAATTTCTGTGCTAGGTGCGGGGCCCACACCCAGAACTGGAAGTTTTATTGGACCACGAGTAAAATTAGTAGACCTGGTTCAGGATGTCGTGCATGACATGCCACCAGATTCACTGACAAACTGAGATTTTGATGATTGAATTCCCCTGCTTTGGTATCTACGAGTAAATGTATGTAGCAAGTCACTAAAAAACGGTTTTAATGACTCGCTTCATAATTTCTTACAGAAATATAAATTATAGGAGATTTGGTGTAAGACAGGTGTGTGATGTCGGGATACCGAGGCTGATTGGCTTGTAATTGTTATCCGATGAGAGTAATTATAGCAAGTTACTGCTTTGGTGCTATATGGGTCCATAAGACAGGATTATCTTGCAAGGCAGAGGATCTGAAGAACTCTGGGGTATAGTGGTAATAATGTGGTATACTGTGTAAAAAGACCCGCCAAATTATAAGATATATAAAATTGTTATCAGGAAATGCATGTGATGATGCGCCAGAAATTGAGGTGCCCCGTCCCGGAAGCAAGGGAAAAGCAAGCACTGTCGAAAGGGAAAATAATGGAAAACGGGTTGGATTGTAGAATGATGCTGGGAAGTAAAGAGGGTGTTTTATTTTTTGCTTATATTTTTATTTTCTAAGTTAAATAGTCGATCTGAACTTCTTAATATGATCTTCATATTAATATGTGCTCGGAGATCAAATTTTATATTTTTTGAAATTTTTTTACTATTTGTTTAGAATTTTTGAAAATCAGTGTTTTTTGAAATTTTTTTTTTTATTTAATATTAAACAATGCTCCATCTATAATTTTTTATTAGTTTAATGACATTTGACCATAATATCCTTAATTAAAAGACAACAACAATTTGCAATCCGGACATTCTAGCTAGGATAGTTACTTCATTCTCTTACTCTTCCTTCCTCGTTGAACTTTACTAGTCTACTAGCTTCATTTAAATCTTCAATGGTTTGTGCAAGGTGAGGTTCTACCATAGAGAGAGAGAGAGAGGAGAAAGGCTCGTTTACGAAGAGGTAAGATCTCTATGATGAGAGAGGTCCAAGCTTGACGAGGAAGGAGTTAGGGAGAGCTCTTTTGGTCCACTCGTTTTTTTAACTTTTTTACGTTGTTGTAAGTAATCTTCTCTATTGTTTGATTAATTTGCAAAACATATAATTATTGAATTTTACAGTTTCTCTGTCGAGATATGTGCAGGTTTAATAGTCGGCCAAAGGTCAACAGAGAAAAGAAAAAAGACCCTAATTCTTAGAGACGTTTTCGTCCATTCCTTTTAAAACAAAATTAATTATAATTATTTAATATTTTTTTACTACAGTTAATTTTTTTTCTTACTAGAAATAAGAAATGAGTTGAAGAGGTGGAGGGTATATACAATATATTAAACTTTAGAGATGTAAATAAGAAAATTAAAACAAGTTGAAAGAGTTGAAGGATATATGAAAAATTAACCCTACAAAATAAGGCGAAGAAAAGAAAATATAAAATAATGAGATTATTACCTCCATACTAATAATTAAAAAAATTGTCCTTCCTAAATCAGAAAAAATTTTACACTGCTCTTTCAGCCAATTTATATATATATATATTATCGACTTTTAAAATATGTAATAACTTTATGTCTACTTTCTGAACTTGTGTTATTTACGGTTCATACCAAACTTTGCATTCAACAACCGCAATAAATTGAAAATTTTCAAAGAAAGTTTTTTCCAAATTATTTTAATATTTTCTGTGTTCAAGCACTTGAAAAAAAAAATGTGTTTTTTTTAAACACATGACTTTAGTATGCGTACGCTGTGAATTCATGCGTTCGTACTAGTGTTGTTAAATGCGGCCGCATGGACTGCATATGCTTATGCAGTCGGAAACTGCATGAAGATCTTCATGCAGTCCTATATAAGCGGTTTTGCATATACAACTACATATGCAGTCCATACAGACCGCATTATACCATGCAGTCCATACAAATGTTTATTTTAATTAATTAAAAAAATTCAAGTTCAGATCAAACATTTATTAATAAAAAAAAGATCGGATATGCAGTAAAACCCAATTTTTTATATTCAGTCCAGTTAAGTAAAGTTTCACATAGTCCATGCAGCTTCTTTTATAGGCTCTCAAAAAATTTATTTCTTTTGTTTTTAAAAGTTGGGACTAAAGAAGTGTTATTATACCGGTTATTCCAGACGGACGCTATGGTGAAATTTACGTGAATTCAGTGTTTACATTATTTTATTACTAATTTGGGCCGAAGGATTTGAGTATCTGAATTTACGATCCATTATTGGCTATTGGCTACAAAGGATTTCGAATTAAAGCAGCTGCATTTATGGCCTATTAGTCATTTTCGAATTAAAGCAGCTGCTGGGTATTTATTTATTATACTTGTAAACATGCACTGGGCTGAGCTTCCATATGAATATAAATACTGCATATGAGGAGCTCTATATATACTACATATATATATGTTTAAGTGGCATATACTAGATATACATGTAGTATAAAATACACGCATATAAATATATATCTGAATTTTTATTTTAAAATCTGCACATATAAGTCCGCATGAAAATTCGCATATACAGCCGAATACCGCATATCCATATTCATAAACAAAACCGCATTTAACAATATTGTGAACAACATTGGTTCATACAATATGAAAAAAAGAAGAAGTTCATTCTGTAGTATTGTCAAACATTTAGGATCCCAAATATTTTTATTATTTATCTAAAAAACTGGAATCAATAAAAAAAACAAGGTGATTTCAACACCTCTCTTTCCATTCAAGTACTTTACTTACCCACTTACCTCTCTTTCCATTAAAGTACTTTACTTACCCACTTACCCTCCCATTTCTATATATTAATGAAGCACAATCTTTATTAAGTGCATCTTGTGCATATTGTTAATCGAGGAGGGTTTCAATACTTCATACATTTTATATCTCATTATATATTATATTTTATATTTTTATTTCAAAGTTAAAATTGATGATCTGAACCGCTCAATATAAAATATTCATACTAAAATATGTTTGGAGATGAAATTTTATAATTTTTGAAATTGTTTTATATTTTTTAAGATAGGTACAAAATCACTGTTTTTGAAAAGTCCAAAAACAGTAATTTTGTACATATCTTAAAAAATAGTAAGAAATTTTCAAAAATTATAAAATTTCATCCCTAAGTATATTTTAATATAAATATCATGTTGAGCAGTTCAGATTGACAATTTGAACTTAAAAAACAAAAATATAAAATATAAAATATGATAAGGTATGAAAGATGTGAGGCATTGGAACCCTCCTCTTATTAATTAATTATTATTGTTGGTTTCTTGAATATAAAATCAATTAAATGCAACAACCCATTTCTTAATTAATTATTATTGTTGGTTTCTTGAATATAAAATAAATTAAATGCAACAACCCAATGATCTGTTATTCAAGAGCGCATTTTTCTGCAAGTCTGTTTGATCTTGTGTGGCTGTTGGCTTGGATTGTAACCTAAGCAATGAAGCAATATTTTATTACATCATCCTAAAATAAAGGAAAAATAGTGTACATAAATTCAAATAACAATCTAATTTTTTTTTCTCTTTTTATTATGTACTATGACATTACTGGTGTATGTATCAATAGAATCCGAATACTAGATCTCCACATTTCTCTTTTAAAAAAAAGTAATTATGTGAATGTGATTGTAATTTGTAGATACATAATTTCTTAATGAAATTATAAAAAGCAATTTGATAATTATTTATCTTACTCCTATTAAAAAAAATAGAATAAAGAGCCAAAAGCTGATTAATTATAAGTTCACAACTTCTTATTTTTTTAGTAAGAAAATAAGTTCACAACTTCTAATTTTTTCATACCATAACTTTGAAAATATTACTTATCAGCTATAAATATATATTACCATTTGACAAAAAAATTTATCAACAATTACAAATATACCATGCAACAATACTAATCATTTCCGTACTATTACTATAATTTTAAAAGCGAGCGAAGCTTAAGTTTGAACACATTGTTTTTTTAAAAGCTTTTCAGTTCGAAGGTGGTCACGGCACGCGAGTCACGCCGTGCCTAAACGTGTCATGTTCAAACGTGACTGATTACGTTTAACTATTTTTTCATAATTTAGATTAGTTTATTCAAGATTCACCATTTGATCAAGATCCTAACGGTTCTAATTACACGTGACTCGTGTGATCACGTGCCGTGCCGTGACCAGATCTTTCGCGTGACGTGCCGTGTCGTGCCAAATTTCAAAAGATGGCTACGACACGCGACACGCGAGTCACGACACATAACAATCACACGTACCGTGCCGTTCTGTGCCATAACCGTGCAGTTCAGAGACGGAGTCGGCTCCGCCATGCCATTGACTAGAAACCAAACTAGAAGATTACGGTTGTTGGGGGCAGATCCAAAACCCGACAACAGTAACAGCAGAGAAGAGAAGAGTATTAGGATCCGATAGCAGCTAGCGGTGCCTGTTTGGTGGCAAAGTGCACATTCCCACTCACACTGATTGAGACGTTCCATCTTAAATTGCTTTAATTAGGCTCCAAAACGAGTTTAAACAAACCGCTTAATAATTGGGTTTGTTGTGGCAACTTGCTGGTTATTTAAATGCTACTTATCATATATTTAATATGTACAAAATATACACAGAATCACATTATTGGTGTCTGCTTGCTTGTTAGGAGTGTAAACGAAACGAATCGGAATTAATTAAAGTTAAATTGTATTTATTTCCGTATTATATTACTAACAAATATACACATATAATAAAATAAGTATTTTTGGATTTATAAAATAAAATTTTAAAATAAAAAGATTTAAAAACATGTATATATTAGCTGATGTTCAGAATAGATAATAAATATATAGAATACAAGGAAGCTTCAATAAAAATGAAAAATAATACAAGTTATAATGCATAAATAAAAATTTGACAAATTAATATTGTTCTATAAATGAAAATTTTGTAGCTTTTATTGTTATTTTAAATTTAAACATTATTTCACAATTCTAACCTAAATTCTTATCCGGATCAGAATCAATTTACGAATACAAAATGAACATAACTACAAAAAAATTATGCAAAAAAATTGTATATTTACGGATACCGACACGAATGAAAAGAATAATATTCATTCAATTTAAAACTTAATTGCTTGTTGGTTTCTAATAAAATGCCCGGATATAACTATTTTGTATGAACTACAAAAAAATAATTTAAAAAATAAAATTCTTAATATGTTTTATTATGTATTTTAGAAAGAGTTAAAAAATATATTATTATTCAAAATATTTATAAAATTATGTTTCGCCTTAAAATAATAAGCAATCAGTGTTTTCTGGCAAGCCTCCACAGCAATTTAGTTGTTTCTTTCTTAAAAAGAAAAAAAAAAAAATCTATCTTATAAACGAAACTGAATATTCAAGATTGTTTTTTTTTTGACCAAAACCCTTAATGGGATTTGATATGCTTTCAAGCAAAATCCATGAAAGGACCACACATTAGTTCGGAAATGACTTTATTTGACAAAGAAATTTCACCAAGGCACCAAAAGGCTGCTCATCTCTACACAGTAGGTGAAGTGGCGCCAAACTCCTCTGCAGCGGCCGCCCGTGAAGCCTTCGGTGTAGCATACCACTGCACAGTTTTCGTCATGCAAACATGTCCCTTTGAACTTATGGCTTTGTGACTCGCACAACCAATGGCCACATATTAAAATGTACATTATATTATTATATTATTTAATTCATGTAGAAGGGACTTAATTTCTCTTTTTTATAAGCGCAAGAGACAACGCGTGGCAACGAGACATCTCCAGGTGTCCTTTGGTGTTTTGCTTTAACAATTATTATTTCGCAACAAACACCAAAACAAAATTATATTTACCAAATAATGTTATTATTTAATAAAACTAAATTTAATAACAAATGAATACTCCGTCAAATTCCGCCTCTGTTTTTTATGATTTCTTGGGACATGTTTGGTGGTGATGTCATTTGAAAATTCAGATAATAGATGGTAATTACATAATATGGTTAGCACTAATTTAATTTTTTTTAACAATTTTGATTTTTTTTTAAGAGTAGGACTAGGGTGTTCTTAAGCTCCTAAAGTTCATTTGTGAGTTTAACTAAAAAATCTAATTGGTTGATTTTAAATGACAAATTCAAACTGTTAAAATCAATCTACTTCAAGCGGTAAAAAAAAGATGGTTTATAAGTTAATTTTAATGCGTTCATTTTTCATCATTATTTGCGCTCGTCGGTTTTCTTGTTTATGATCATAACATTTTTAAAATTGCATAATTACTATCTTGAGTTAATAAATTTGATTTAAAAAAAAAACATTACTTATCCCAGCTCCTCATGCGTTACACACTTACACATGTTGATTAATTAAGTCTGATTGTTTCTTAATTTATTTTATATAGAATTAGTTCGAAAAATAATTTACAATTAAATAAATTTAGATTAATTTAAAATATATCAGATTTTATTAAAACAAATTTAGAACAATTTAAAATTGTTTTAATTAGGCTTTCAATTAATTCTATTTATATTGTTGATACTTTTTCAATTAATAAGTATAGTCTGGCGGATTCTAAGAAATTAGGATAAACTTTTAGGGTCAATTCGGCACGGTTATTGTGCGCGTCGGAAAAAAAAATTTAGTTCAATTAAATTTTTTTTTCCCACCGTATAGTAACAAACAGTTCAAATTGGCCCGTATTCCGAGTCCATTTCCAATCCCAGTTGGAGGCCGAATAGGCCCTTACATCTATTTAGATCTCTTAGAATCGTTTGATAGTCTAACAAAAAATAATAGAGCTGAAAAAACATGAAAGGTGATGAGGTCGGACCTCAAATTTGTGTCTGATGAGTGATGAGCCACCAATGTAAAATCCGACCTTACTCGGCCCCTCCCGATTTACCACCACCATCAATATCACGGAAGAGACCGTTGATCTTCATCGAGATTCACATGTGAAAAAATTTGAACGATTGAATGAGAAAAAACAGATTTTTATTTTTCCAAAAGAAAAAGGGAGATTTCATTTCCAAAATATGACATCAATATCTCTAATTGAGGCTGCAATGACGGAATTAAAAAGACTAAAACATATAAATTTAGAATTTGAACTCATTTTTTACAATTACAAAATAAAATTTTAATCATTAAACTACCCATTAAAAATAAAATTCCAATTACCAAATAATTTTATTCAAAAATAAAATTCCAACCATCAAACTACCCACACACATAATTGAAAATATATAAAAATTTAAGACAAATTTACTTAAATTTTAATATACATGAATTTTGTGTGCTAAACTATATAATTTTTTTATGGAAGTGCACCATTGAGATTCACACGCTTTGTTTAAATTCACTTAACGATTTAGTTTTTTCAATTTGCTTGCTCCGTTTAAATTCACTGAAACATTTATAATTTTAGAGAAGAATTTTATGTACACTCCTAAAAAATTTCAAAATTTCATATTTGTCCCTCTAAAATTCTTAATATTATATTTTTCTTCTAAATTTCGAAAACTCCAAAAACTCACAGATATACTCATTTTATTATCTTATATATTATAACTCATTTAAATTTAAGAATATCTATTTTACTATTTATTAAAAAATAAAAATATGTATATCATATTTAAGAAAAAATCAGTCTTAACAAATTAGGTATTTCTTAACTTCAGATACATACACAATAAAATTTAAGTATTATGTATATATTTCTCTTTTAATCGATTGATTTTCTAAGATAAATATATTATTTTTCAACTTGTGACACGTACACAACAATATTTAAGTATTATTTTTCAACTTTTGACACACACAATAACATTTAAATACACAATAACATTTAGGTATTACGCTGCGTCAAAAATAAACAAATAAATTGTTTGTCTTCAAATATAATTAATTATAAAACTAACATGTCATATAAATACATACTTTATAATATATATTTATAATGAGTTTTAATAAAAAATAATAAATTAATTTGTCATTAAGTTTTTAAAAAAAAATAGAAGAATAAGTATGATATTTGAATTTAAAATGATAAATATAAGATCATGAATATTAGATACAAATATGATCCAGACATCGAATACCCGCCTCGATGTATTTTGAATCCACGGGTGTAAGAAACAAATAGTTTTTTTTTTCACTAAAGAAATTATGCACATTATATATTTTTTTTTTTGCACACATTACATATTTTTGACATGTTATTCAAAAAAAAATTATGACATGGAAGTAGCATCCATAGATCATTTGATTTTTGCTTTGATTTATTTTTCACACCCACACAACATCATCTGAAATAAAAACACAATTTAAGTACTTAAAATACATTAAATGAGATCTAATTTTTAATATAATGTAAAAAATCATACGTTCGAAATTCAAATAAAAAATCTCTTATAAACCAGTCACAAGATTCGACAATTTTTTTTTCAAATAGAAAAATCTCTTATAGAGATAGTCTCGAATTTTACAATTTTTTTTTTTCAAATTTTACAAATTATTTGCTAATTTTTTCCGAACTACTTTTTTTGTTTTTACTCCATTATGAAATTGAAATCTCCAATCCGAATAATTTTTAAATTATATCCAAATTATTTCCTCTGAACTGAATCCAAATAATTCATTTGTCATTATACTTATAAATATTAAAATTAAAATAATTTAGATAATTTGACCTTCCCTTTCCTCAAAAAACAAATTAAGCAAACTCAAACCAACACAGAGAAATAAATTAGAATGGAGATCATACAACTGCAAGACCGTTTATTTCACATAATTCAGAGTAAAACACTAAGAAATTATTAAGCATGCAGGAAGGGGCCAATTTCCAAATTAAAATTTGGAAGCATAATATTTATTTTAGCAAGGTTTATAGCACATGCAACGGCGCCGGATACCGTGGCAATTGCCTCCACCCCATCCTTCGCTCATGCACACTTGTGCACAGTTGGCGTCGACGAAGCATAGCCCTTTGAAGCCCGAGCTTGCACGCTGGCACATCCTCGCCTCGACTCCAGGGCATGCATCTTCTGTGTACAAAAAAATTCATTGCTTAAAATGTGGTTCAAGAGTTTACTTGTTGTCTCATTTTGATTTGAAAACCCAAATCATTGAATTCATCACTGTGGAAAAGCCAGAATTAATTGTACCAATATTTTTTTTTTTTTTTTTACTTCTGTGGTTGGGTCATTTTGAGATTGTTTAATGTACTAATGTATAAAAAGAAAATCTCACTTGAAGCTAAAAGAAGAAGAACCACAAAAAGGGCGTACACAAGCGGCTTCCTCAAACCCATTTTTTCAAGCAAAAATTTCAAAATAGTTAAATATATGACTTTCTATAAATCCAAGAGGTACAGCAAACAGATTGAATCATTTCTAATTTATACTCAGCAATTAGGCATAGGCGGTGCCACGACACCAAGGGAACGTCACACGTGTAAGTGCTCATCGCTTACACGTTTCAGTTCACAAATTTTCGCATGTTCATGTAATTACCTTTTCTTAGCTGAAATGCAAATATACAATGTATGTAGAGTGTGTCTATGGTACTATGTATAGCACGATTTGATCCGTGATACGGATTAATATTTTTATTTTTAAAATTATAATATTTAATTTGAACCAGTCAACATAATTTTCATATGAATATGTACTTGTAGAGCTGATTTTATATTTTTTAGAATCTTTTTACTATTTTTAAAGATAGATAGAAAATCACTGGTTTTAGATGGTCTAGAATTTTCAGATCATGTGATTTTCTACCTATCTTAAAAATTAGTACAAAAAATTTTAAAAATATAAAATTCGGTATGCAAGTACATATTCATATGGGGATCATGTTGAACGGCTCGGATCGACAGTTAGGATTTTGAAAACGAAAATATTGATCCGTATTACGAACCACTTGTGATATGCATAGTACCATAGACTCACTCATGTATGTATATCTCCAGTGATAATTTATGAGGTCAATGCTTTTTCACTGGGTTTTGTGTCGAACTTGGAACAACGGGTTTAGCAAATTAATTATTTGGATTCAGTTTGGTGGATTAATGTTTGGTAATTCAGGAATAATTTGAGTATAATTTGAGAATGATTCGGAATTATCTGGATTAGAGATCCCAGTTCACAAGGGAGAAAAAAAAAGGTTTGGGAAAAATTCACAAATAATTCGGAAAATTCGGAAAAAAATTGAAAAATTCGCAAATTATTCGGTTAAAGTTCAGTCAACTGAATAATCGGCGTAATTCGGAAATCTTGTAATTATGATTACTACTAGTTTAAAATTCACAATTATTATAATCTTGAGATCAAAATACAAGTTTAATAGCAAATAACGAAAATTCGTATCATAGGGATATAATAATAATTTCAAGCTCAAATAGGAAAATTGACGCACATAATTTGTTTTTTCAATTTCTATCTGAGATTTTTTTTTTTAAATAACAGCAAATTCTCTATTTTTATGAAAATTGTAATTGTTAATGTATATATATGTACTCAGTGACGAATGCAATGGAATAGAGACAGATGCACTTGGACTCAATGAAGGTCATTTACCCTCATTTATTTTCAAAATCTAATATAATTAGATATGTTTTTGTTATATATTTTAGAATAAAATATTATTAATATTGCCACCTTCATAACCTACTAGCTAAGACCCACTAAATAACACTCATAGAACTACACAAGCAGCTACCAGAACAACAAAATCAATTGCTAGTCCATATCGAAACATGAAAACAACCGAACATAGAAATGATCTATGTTTCAATAATAATACAGTCAAATCACCAATACATATTATATTTCTAATACTATCTTTGATGCATTATTGGATAGGACACGTGAGACCCAGGATCCAAGAGGGCACTTCTATCTGGCTTCCTGTGGATACTGATGAGATTCCTATCAGCACTTGGCATCCTGATGATGATCCTCTCTCTGCTGATGAGCTCTAGATGGTGACAATGCTTTTGCCCCTCTCCAAGAGGATGAGCTACAGATGGTGGTCTATGGAGACACAACTCTTAACAATGTCTAATATCATGTCTAGTGTTTTATTTTGCAAACTGTTGCAAATGAGTGGCTTAGTTGCAGCCCTGATGTAGCTTATACTTAGATCCGTTTACAGTCAATTTATGTTGCATGTATCCTATGGTGGCTATTTTGAGATTTGAAGTATTTTTTGATGATGTGAGAGTAACTAAAAAACAACCGAACATACAAACACAAATACTGATATCATAGTTTCAGAACAAACTTATACATCTAAAAGGTCCTCTCATCAAAGTCTGTGCCACATTTTATAGCCACCAGCTGTAGCTCATCTCCGCATTTTAAGTCTGTACCTCATCAAAGCATTGTCACCATCTGCTGGTCTATGGAAGCATTGTCACCATCTATGAACCCTTAATAATTGTGAAATTTATCACTTAGTTACATCCTTTCATTTAAGTGGACCCCTACTAATTGTCGCTTTACCGCAATATTTAAAGAGTGGGGCTACGGTGCTATGCATAGCACGGATAGGATCCGTGCTATGACTTAAAATTTGACTTTTTAAAATTCTAACGGTCGATCCGAACCGTTCAACATGATATAAAATGAATATGTACTTGCAAATCAAATTTTATATTTTTTTGAACTTTTTTACTATTTTTTTAAATATGCTGTTTTTGGATGGTCCAGAATGTTCAGATCAAGTGATTTTCGAAAAAATAGTAAAATTTGAAAATCACTTGATCTGAACATTCTGGACCATCCAGAAACAGCCTATCTAAAAAAATAGTAAAAAAATTTGAAAAAATGTAAAATTTGGTTTGCAAGTACATATTCATTTTATAATTATGTTGAATGGTTCGGATCGACCGTTAGAATTTTAAAAAGTCAAATTTTGAGCCGTAGCACGGATCCCATCCGTGCTATGCATAGCACCGTAGCCTCACTCATATTTAAATTATTAAACATAACAACTTCAGCTACTGTTACAATACAATCTACTAATATTTAAAAGAGATTAGGAAATACGTACGCTTGTAATAATCTTCTAAATCGTATAAAGTTAAAAGTATCCAATAACAAATACATTAAAAACATACTTAAATTATATTTTTCGGAACTCTCAGTAGGAATCTACTGACTTCTTATTGACAGATTTAATAAAATCGTAACGTGTTTTGCAATTACAATACAATCAATTCAAAATTCGTAAATTCAAATAACAAATGTAAATTAAATCTTACATCGTTAAGCAGAAGCATATAAATATTAATCATCAATGGTTTTTCTTAAACATGATGATGAAACTTACATACTAATTAACAATGGTTTTTCTCAAACATAAATATAAATATTAAACAGAAGCATAAATATTTAATCATCAATGATTTCTCTCTAATTTTTCTCAAACGTGATGATGAAACCTTACATACTAATCAACAATAGTTTTTCTCAAACAGAAGTATAAATATTAATCATCAATGATTTTTCTCACGTTTGATGATAAATATTAATCATCAATTATTTTTCTCACGTTTGATGATAAATATTAATCCTCAATGATGATTTTTTTCAAACATCAATTATTTTTTTTAAACGTGATGATGAAACTTACATTACTAACCATCAATGAATGATTTTAATTTCTCAAACGTGGTAATAAAGATCTTAGATATTTTATTTTACTTTTCATGCCTTTTTCATTAATTCTTATCGTTTCATGCCTTTTCATTAATTCTGTAAATAAAAGTAGTACACAACAATAAAAGACCACCTGATTAAATGAAACTAACACTTATAACTCGTTTGCATTTTCCCCTTTTTATTTGTTGGGAGCTCATCAGTTTCTCCTTGGAGAACTGAAGAAGACCAGCTTTAATTAAAGACCATGACGCAAGTAAAATTTTAAAATGACGGTACAAAAACGAATAGAATTCAAGAGCGTTAGATTATCTCAATTTTTCCTGTCTTTATGGGTGGCATCATATAATTAATGTTACTCATTTATTACCAAATTCATTACAAGCACATTTTATTACAGTAAAACCGGAGTTGTTTTACTACAACAAGAGAAGACTTGCTAGTCTTCACCGGTACACATCAGCTTATTCATCTAACATCTTTTTTGGCACATATTTTAGTACAACAAGCTAGAGAACACTTGCTAAACTTCACCAGTACACATCGATCAGCTTCATCTAACATTTTTTTTGGCACAGGCAACGCCGGCGCACGCCGTTACAATCGCCGCCTCCAAATCCTTCATCGATGCACTTACTGGCACAGTGTTTGTCACTGACGCATATGCCCCAGAAAGTTTTGCTACGGTACCTGCACACCTTTGCTTCTGTACCTGGCACCACTTCCTCTACAATGGGATAAAGTTCATCAAATTATTATGGGTTTCTGAACAAAATGTTGCATGCAAATAATATATGTATTTTTAGCCTCCAACAACCCATAGATGAAAAAGTAATTACCATATCAAAAGAGGGATACCACACGTAATATCATATCAAATGTTGTTAGTATAATTATATTAAAAACATAAAATTAGAACTAGGTTACTAATAAAATAACTTCCCAAAAAAAATGCTAGTAACATATAAAATACTACATGCACGTGTTTAATTTAAAAAACAAATTGAGACATTAAACCCCATTTGCGGTATATAAATCCGCCAATGTGACAAGGTGACGAAGGAATTATCTCGAGTCGTGATAGCATTTAATTTGTACACACAAAACAATCGTGTAAAAAGATCTTACGGGATGTCAAGAGGAGGAGAACCACAAAAAAGGCACAAAGAGAAGCCTTCTTGAACTCCATTGTTACAAACAAATTAAGTAAGATGCTTGAATATATAGGGACGTTGTTTTTGAGAAAGTTGGCCTTCTTTAACACCGCTGTTGAAAGATAGCTGATGCTTGCAAGGGGTTCATATAGAAATATGAAGAAAGATCATAATGCCAGGTGTCTAGGTTAGAGCATTTGTGCGCCACACGTGTAAACATACTGCCAAGTTAGCTGGAAAGCAAGAAGCAACTATTAAGTGAGAGAGAGGACAAACTTGAGCATGCATGCAGCAGCGGCAACACGTATTGTTTCTCTTTTGATGTGTTCTATTAACCTAAATCTTAGGTTTAAAGTGCCGACATTTTTATTAATATCCAAAGTGCCGACATTAAAGTGCCGACATTTTTATTAATATCCAAAGTTTAATATAAATTAATATTTATGCCCAGAATTATGGGGTTTCGCCAAAAATGTCCAAACCAGTCACAAAATGGCCGGTTTATTCTCCCCCATAAGCCGGCCATTTGGCCGGCTTATTATATATATATTTATAGTCCGGCTAATGTCATAACGTTATAATTTCAGCCTAAGTTATAACGAGTCGGTTTTTGCAATTTCAAAATCTGAACAATTGATCCGAACCGTTCAACATGTTCTAAATATTGAAATGTGCTTGGAGACTAAATTTAACATTTTTTGGAATTTTTTTACTATTTATTAAGCCACTTTGAAAATTGCTGATCCACTGTGAACAGTAAAAAACAGAAAAATTTTCTGGACCACTGGATCAGCGATTTTCAAAGTGGCTTAATAAATAGTAAAAAAAATTCAAAAAATGTAAAATTTAGTCTCCAAGCACATTTCAATATTTAGAACATGTTGAACGGTTCGGATCAATTGTTCAGATTTTGAAATTGCAAAAACCGACTCGTTATAACTTAGGCTGAAATTATAACGTTATGACATTAGCTGGACTATATATATATATTACCGTAATTAATCCTATAAAAACACCATTTTTTCTCTCTCCTCCACACAATTCACTCAATTCACAAAAGAGAAATGAAGGAAGGGACAGAGAGAAATAGAATGCAATTTTTGAGGCGAAAAGGCCGATATTTGAAGAGGCCAAAAGGATGAACAGTAGCAACTGAGGTAGGTCGGCCAATCGTGGCCTAGCGAGAGGAGGGTCAATTAGTGATCGAGGTAAAAATGAGGAAAAAAACAATAGTCAAGTATGCCGTGATCTCCGGAATTGTGTGACATGTACAATGGAGGAATGGAGTAGACGGCTTAATCGGTATGAAATTTCAGACAATGACTTCGTGGAAAACCCTTATGGCAAATTTTCGAAAAAAAAAGGTTGCAGAGCCTCCAGCATCGGACGATGAGTTTGTTCCGTGTACTTATACTAGTAAAGCTACCACTGGGTCTGTTGTGACTGATCCAGATGCGGCAAAATTCGATGATGACTTTGTTTCATGTACTTTCAAGGCTTGTTATAAGAAGTAATACTACTTATTAAGAATTTATGTTGTATATTTTATTCCATGCAGTAGTATTAGTAGGGTTTAAAATTTGAATGCATTTGAGCTTGGTTCTAAGAATTAGTATTTTATTGTAGTTGGATGAATTAGGTTGTAATTTCTTTGAGTATTAATTAAATAATAATTACTTTTTATTTAGTAGTCCGATGTTGTTTCCTCTGAAAGCGTGATAAAGAATTCAGAGTCACAATTAAATTACAAATAAAGTCCACACAATTCAGAGTGACAATTCAGAGTCTCATACAAAACAATAAAGTACACACAAATTGTAAATAGAGTCCACACAATTTTCACATTATGCATATAAATCACTTATTACTACTACGTCTAAAACTAAATCCGTGAAATAAACCACTTCCAAAAGATACCTACCAGATGGCCCTGCTTGGGTTCCAGATGGCCCTGATTGGGTTCCAGATAGCCCTTCTTGGCTTGTAGATGCCCTTGTTGTACGTCTAGTAGTTGACCTCCTCAGTTGGATTCCATATGGCTCTCTTTGCACCCTAACCGCCTCTCCTCCTATGGCAACTGCCTCTTTCATTACTTCGGCATACATAGCAGTTACATTTAAACGGCTTGTAGCTGTGCTACGCCGTGACCCTTCGAACCCACTTCCCTCTGCCATTACTTGCTCATTTTCTGCCGCATTTGTTGCGTTTCTTGCCTCTGCATTTGCATGTGTTACTTAGTAAGTTGGTATGAAACTGCCTCTGCATCTGCCTCGATGGGGTCTAGGTGGGGATGAAACTGAGTGTCTTCGTTGGGGTGCTGGTGGAGTGACGTAATTATATGTTTCTGGGTCAGGTTCGATTAAAGGAACGAGGGGTCTGTATGTTTCTGGTTGTGTTGTATAATATGGTGCCACTGATCCAGGGCCAGAACTTCCAACCCCGGGCTCTACCGGAATTCTTCTGGCAAAGATTTCTATTATATAATTCCCTTGCGACCTCAAATAACCGAATATGGCTCTCCACGTACTCTCATTTACAAGTTTCAGAACAACCCATTTCCCGCTGGGGGGAGGGCTATGTCGGGTTGCCAATTCTAAGTTTCACCTTTCTGAGTTGTAGCCAGTGTGTGTGTAAACCATGGATTTCAGGTCCAAAAGTGAGATATCATCTGGAACCAGAAATGAATGAACTGCATCTTTGTTGTAATAAGCCCCGTGTGCATTACTAAGCATCTTCCCACCATAGTGTAATGAAATAATGGCCATGATAAACAAACTACATTTTAGAAAATGGTAAACAATTGTCAGGTAAACAATTTTAGAAAATGGTCATGGTAAACAATTGTCAGGTAAATAATTTTAGAAGATGGTAAACAGCGAATCAGGTAAACAATTTTATAATTTAAGGTTTAGGGTTTTGGGTTTTTAAGTAATTAAATTTAATTTTTTTAATAATTAAATTAATTATTCTATAAAATAATAAAATAATACCATATAATCGCTGAGGAGAATGAGGCTCTTGGTGTGTGTGAAGTTAGAAAGGGTTAGGGATCTTTTTATAGGATTAATTACGGTAAAAAAAAATAGTAAGCTGGCTATTGTGGCCGGCTTATCGGGGAGAGTAAACCGGCCATTTTGTGGCCGGTTTGGACATTTTTGGCGAAACTCCAGAATTCTGGGCATTAAATATTAATTTCTAATTAACTTTGGATATTAATAAAAATGTCGGTTAAAGTGTAAGAGAATAGGATATTAATGTAACTTTTGTTTAGTTGTTATTATGGATTAGAATTTTACAATCTTATGACGCCTGCTTGTTCTATGAATTAACTTGGAACTGTTTGTTCTCTGTACAAGTTGTATGATTTCAATTTTCAGACCAATGGGTTTGGGCCAGATAGTTTGGGGGGGGCAAATTAACATGAAAAATGTGTATGTTGTAAATGAAAAGGTTAAGGGGCCCGTTTACAGCAATGACAGAGTACAGTTCTGACAAGAAAAAACGACAGGACAAGTGTTTGGTTTGATTTTAATCCAGCACCTCTGTCTTATCCTGAATTGTTCATGAATCTAGAGAGAGAGAGTAATCAACAGTATTACGTGGAAATAAGGACTTCAAGTTGACACCCAAAAACAAAAGGACAACTATACAGAGTACAAGTAGGGTGTTTCTAAGTTGATTTTCTTTGTCAATTCAACTCTAAAATTCTACTCCAACTAATATATACATTTTAGAGGCTAATGTTTACCCAAAGAAAAAGGGACTAAAAAGGTGATGAAAATGTACCATGATCTTAAATTAATTGATTATACTAGGTAATAAAAGTTTAGAGAAACAAGCTGAAAATATCTCAATCTCTGCATCGGGCTCTAATTATACAGACGGCAGGCGGAGGAGGCGACGGTTTTTTTTTTTTTTTTTTTTTCTTTCTCTTACGCTGCTAGCGCACGGTTTTTTTTTTTTTTTTCCTTTCTCTTGCGCTGCTATGGGCTTCAGGTTCTTGCGCTTCTCATCTTTTTTTTTTCCTTTTTTTTTTTTTTTTCCTTTCTCTTGATCTGGGCTCTGTTATGGACTTTAGGTTCTGGGCTCAGGGGTAGGCAAGCCCAACAATATGGAGTAGGCTATGCAAACGATGCGGACTCCTACGGAAGGGGTACAGGGTTCTGGGCCGAAAGTGCGGGTTTCTTGAGCGCACCAATACAAAGTGCAGGATTATGGTACAGACGTTAAACTTCCATTTTGATCAAAAGTTTTTGCATTTAATAAATTTTAATTTTTAGACTTTTTGGGCCGATTTTTTAATTAATATTCTAAAAAAAATTTATAGAATCTACACTCATATTTTTAAATTTTTAAAAATTGTCCTGACCGCCCATAGTGGAGCGGTCCGCTATGTTTTTTTTAAGAGATATTTAGTGTGTATAGAATGAATGTTTTACATATATACACTAACATAATTTAATCTCACTGTTTTTATAATTTTTTTTTCTTTCTTTTTGGATACTCATAATCTTTGATTTTGTAAATAAAATATGTGTAAAATTAGAGCTGAACCTTAGATATTGTATAGAACTCATATATACTCTTGTTCTTTTCATAAAATATTGATAATTTTTTTTTTAAAACCATTTTGTGCCATTTTTCATAAATCATAAAAAATAGTAAAAAAAATTCAAAAAATAGTAAAAATTGATATTTTACAAGTTTATTTTATAAGCAATTTACTGAGCTACTTAGATCGAAGTTTGAAGTTTATACGATAGGATTTTGACGTACCCGTTATTTTTTAGAAACTTTAATTGCAATTTTAAAAGAGATTAGAAAATACGCTTGTAATAATCTTCTAAATCGTATAAAGTTAAAAGTGTCAAATAACAAATACATTAAAAACATACTTAAATTATTTTTCTTTATTTCGTTACGAATTTAATTTTTCGGAACTCTCAATAGGGACCTACTGACTTCTTATTGATAGATTTAATAAAATCATAAAAAGTTTTGTAATTACAATACAAACAATTCAGAAATCATAAATTCAAAATAAAATAACAAATGTAAATTAAATCTTACAGTTTGGGAGTGACGACATCGTTAAGTTGAACAGTAAATACTAATCATCAATGATTTTTCTCAAACTTGATGATAGAGATCTTAAATATTTTTCTTTTACTTCTCTATTTATTTTTATAAACGTGATGATGAATATCTCAGATGTTTTTTTTTTTTACTTTTTTATTTATTTTTATGGATGAAGTTTTTAAGATAGAATACGTTCAAATAAGTCCAAATAAAAAAAATATTTAATAACTCTAAGAGAATCTTTGAAACAATTATAATTTTATAAAAAACAAGTCCAAATAAAAAAATATTTAATAATTCTAAGTCTTTGAAACCAGTATAATTTTATAAATAACAAAAACCAGTATAATTTTATAAATAACAAAATTTAAATTTTTCCATAAAATCCTTTTCATGCGTTTTCATTAATTTTGAATTCTGTAAATAAAATTAGTGCACAACAGTAGTAGACCACATACCTTTTTCCATGCGTTTTCATTAATTATGAATTCTGTAAATAAAATTAGTGCACAACAATAATAGACCAAATAATTAAATAAAACTAACACTTATAACTCGTTTGCATTTTCCCCTTTATTTGTTGGGAGCTCATCATTTTCTTCTTGGAGAACTGAAGAAGACCAGCTTTAGACCATGACGCAAGTAAAATTTTAAAATGACGGTACAAAAACGAATAGAATTCAAGAGCGTCAGACTATCTCAATTTTTCCTGTCTTCATGGGTGGCATCATATGTACAATGTTATTTGTTATCAAATTAATTATGGGCATCATATAATTAATTAATGTTACTCATTTATTACCAAATTCATTACAAGTACATTTTATTAAAGTAAAACCGGAGTTATTTTACTACAAGAGAAGACTTGCTAGTCTTCACCGGTACACATCAGCTTCATCTAACATCTTTTTTGGCACATATTTTAGTACAACAAGAGAACACTTGCTAAACTTCACCAGTACACATAGATCAGCTTCATCTAACATTTTTTTTGGCACATATTTTAGTACAACAATAGAACACTTGCTAAACTTCACCGGTACACATCAGCTTCATCTAACATTTTTTTTGGCACATGCAACGCCGGCGCAGGCCGTTACAATCGCCGCCTCCAAATCCTTCATCGATGCACTTACTGGCACAGTGTTTGTCACTGGCGCATATGCCCCAGAAAGTGCTGCTAGCGGACCTGCACATCTTTGCTTCTGTACCTGGCACCGCTTCCTCTACAATGGGATAAAGTTCATCAAATTATTATGGGTTTTTGAACAAAATGTTGCATGCAAATAATATATGTATTTTTAGCCTCCAACAACCCATAGATGAAAAAGTAATTACCATATCAAAAGAGAGATACCACACGTAATATCATATATCAAATGTTAGTATAATTATATTAAAAACATAAAATTAGAACTAG
Source organism: Carex parvula (assembly GCA_025461045.1). Lineage (NCBI taxonomy): Eukaryota > Viridiplantae > Streptophyta > Magnoliopsida > Poales > Cyperaceae > Carex > Carex parvula. Next base: position 887,311 of record JAJGRW010001114.1, read on the forward strand.
CTAGGTTCCTAATAAAATAACTTCCCGGCCGATATCTATGAGAGTAAAATATGAGGTTTTTCACCAAAAAAAATGCTAGTAACATATAAAATATATACTACATGCACGTGTTCAATTTAAAAAACAAATTGATCAGACATTAAACCCCATTTGCGGTATATAAATCCGCCAATGTGACAAGGTGACGAAGGAATTATCTGGAGTCGTGATAGCATTTTGTACACACAAAACAATCGTGTAAAAAGATCTTACGGGATGTCAAGAGGAGGAGAACCACAAAAAAGGCACAAAGAGAAGCCTTCTTGAACTCCATTGTTACAAACAAAGTAAGATGCTTGAATATATAGGGACGTTGTTACAAACAAAGTTGGCCTTCTTTAACACCGCTGTTGAAAGATAGCTGATGCTTGCAAGGGGTTCATATAGAAATATGAAGAAAGATCATAGTGCCAGGTGTCTAGGTTAGAGCATTTGTGCGCCGCACACGTGTAAACATACTGCCAAGTTAGCTGGAAAGCAAGAAGCAACTATTAAGTGAGAGAGAGGACAAACTTGAGCATGCATGCAGCAGCGGCAACACGTATTGTTTCTCTTTTGACCTAAATCTTACGATTAAAGTGTAAGAGAATATGATATTAATGTAACTTTTGTTTAATTGATATTATGGATTAGAATTTTACAATCTTATGATGCCTGCTTGTTCTATGAATTACCTTGGAACTGTTTGTTCTCCGTATAAGTTGTATGATTTAAATTTTCAGACCAATGGGTTTGGGCCAGATAGTTTGGGGGGCAAACTAACATGAAAAATGTATATGTTGTAAATGAGAAGTTTTGGGGCCGTTCACAGCAATGACAGAGAACAGTTCTGACAAGAAAAAACGACCTTACAAGTGTTTGGTTTGATTTTAATCCAGCACCTCTGTCTTATCCTGAATTGTTCATGAATCTAGAGAGAGACTGTACTCAACAGTATTACGTGGAAATAAGGACTTCAAGTTGACACCCAACAACAAAAGGAGAACTATACAGAGTAGTAGGGTGTTTCTAAGTTAATCAGTTTCTTTGTAAATTCAACTCTAAAATTCTACTCCAACTATATATAGATTTTAGAGACTAATGTTTACCCAAAGAAGAAGGGACTAAAAAGGTGACGAAAATGTACCATGATCTTAAATTAATTGATGATACTAGGTAATAAAAGTTTAGATAAACAAGCTGAAAATATCCCAATCTCTCTGCATCGGGCTCTAATTATACAGCACACAACAATTCAAAGTTGGGAAACATTTGGGTCTCCAGTACACTCGTACAAACATTCAAGCTTACTATTAAAAATCAAAATTGTAAGCTTCTTCCTTTTTTATTTTTCGGACTCCCAGTACTTCCAAGTAGCACCACAATTCCTAGTTTATTTTGTTCTCGGATTACAAATCGAATCCCTTAATTAATGCCTGAAGTGCCTAATGTTAGTGAATATAAGAGAAACCCCGTATTTGTTGCAACAATCGACTGCATCATTGTCTCTAATGCTACCTCCCGGCTCAGCTATGATCCCAATTCCGTTCTGACAAGCCTCTTCTACTGCATCCTTCCAGGCTGCAATTTTACAATCAGGATAATTAAAAAGAATATTATAGGACAAAATCAAGCCTCATCTTCTGAATCCAGGTTTGGTTATAATGAACAGAACTTTACAAAAAAAAAGAGAGAACTATCTATTGTCAATGAGGGTTCAAATGCACCATTATTTTTGTGCTCCAATATGCTCCACATCCTTTATCTCCATTTTCAAAGTCCAAACAATCGATCTCAACTGCTCAACATGATCTTCATAATAAAATATGCTTGGATACCAAATTTTATATTTTTTAGAAATTTTTTTACTATTCTTTTAGATAGGTACAAAATCACTTTTTTAAGGGGATTCTGGACCATCCGATAAAGTGATATTGTACCTATCTAAAAAAATTCTAAAAAATATATAATTTGGTCTCCAAACATATTTTATTATGAAGATCATGTTGAACGGTTCATATCGACTGTTCAGACTTTGAAAATAGAGATAAAGGATGTGGAGCATATTGGAGCACAAAAATTATGGTGCATTTGAACCCTCCTCATTGTCAATATACATATTTTCAAGATGCCTATCATCAGGATGAGCAAGCAATAAATAGTGTGCACTTTTAAGGCTATTTAAGTACATTTCTCAGTCAACAATTCCCAGCATATTCAGTACTTGTGTAGACCATATATTGGGGCACAAGTAATAATTTCTCCTCAGTTTCTGGTTCCACTCCTTCCACTATCTTCTTTCCACTTATTTCTGTTCAATTCCTCTACTGCAACCGCTCATTGCATATTAAAACAAGATATTGCAAAATATAAAAGGAAGAATTTCTCCCAAAAACAATAATTCTAGTAAAAGAATGGACACTCAGCTAAATTATCTCTCCTCCCCAAAAATTAAGAGAATTTGCAAATGCAATAAAATTCCAGCAAATAACAATAAATAGAGTGCTCTGTTTGCAAAATAAAAAAATAAAAATAATTAATAGAATTACCAAATGGGAAGAATGCATCACTAGCCAAGGCGGCTCCTTTGGCGTCTTCACCGGCTTTTCTAAAAGCAATGCGTAAGCTTTCCAATCGGTTTGGTTGGCCACTTCCCATTCCCAACATACAGTTATTCTATACAATAAGCAAAAACTTCAAGTGTTGTTCCATTAAATAAGAGTGGATTTTTTCTTTAGAGAAGTCTTGTTCTCATAACAAATCATCGAGATAAATGTAGATCCTAACAACATATAAAACCAGTAATCTCTCATGTTCCATTATTGTTGACAGATAAGCAGCAAGGGAGGGTAGTTAAGGCTTTTTCTTAAGAAGTAGAAAGGTGTGTGTGTGTGTGTGTGTGTGTGTGTGTATCATCCTTGTAGCACTGTACTGATATTTCTTGTTTCACATTACAAGGTACCATAAGTTGCCCCCCCTTTTTTTCCTCAAAAGGGAAAATTCTTGAACTATTAGTTTAGAAAATAAACATGAGAAAACAAACCTTGGCAATGACAATGGCATTGCTCTTGACATGCTTCACACAGAGCCAAGCAAACTTGGCATCAGATAACTCTTCCTCCTGCGGGGCCCGCTGTGACATGACCTTGAAGGAGATATCTTGAGGGGTCACGTCATCAGACTCCTGGGCCAGCCAGCCGCCTCCAACCTGCCTCAGAGAGAGCAACCCCCTGCCAGTTTTTTTCGCCTCGAGAATTCTTAGTGTCTTTGATTTGCCTTTAAGGATTTCCAATCCCTTTGGTGTATAACTTGGTGCTACTACTATTTCATAGAACATCCGGGTCTCACCATCTGTCGGGCTTCGAAACTCACGGATTTCTCTTGCAAGATCCTGCATGAGTGTTAAGTGGATTGGACAAGGGTGAAAAAAAAAATGATTTTTCTCCTTCCCTCCGAAGTGAGAGGAGGGACATGGATCGGAGGGTTAATTTAAGGTGGAAATTTATCACTTCAAAAGGATTTCAGTTTTGCAATGCAACACAGCACCAGATGTGGTTGAGAGACAAAAGATGACCATTTGTGAGAGAGGGGGATCCATGAGTCTGTCTCTGTTTGTGAGTGTGTGCACGCGTGTGTGTAAGAGAGAGAACTTTTAATGCCCAACACACAAATGCTATTGCTCATTTACTTTTTCTTTTTCAAAAGAACTATTGGTGCAGATATACTATACCTCGTCAATGGTAGTATTAAATGCAACTATACCACCAAAGGCACTAACAGGATCAGCCTTGACTGCTAGCCTGTAAGCTTCAAGAATGTTCGCTCTCGAAGCGACCCCACATGGGTTAGTGTGCTTCACAATCACACACGTGGGCACATCAAACTCCGACACACAGTTCCAAGCCGCATCAGCATCCAAGTAATTGTTATATGACATTTCCTAGATAAAAGGAAAACAAAGAGAAAGATTAAGTTTTGAAAGACAACTTTGTACTGATAAAAACATTATATACAGATATCCTTTTGGAAAATGGCAATTTTTCAAATAGCTTTTACAAAAGAACATCTGGACCTATTTCTTTAAAAATTCTTACTTCTAGGGAAAGAAGCAGATGAAGTACCATTTTTATACTTGTTAGCATAGTTTCAGATCTTTCCAAAACAATGAGATATTTTCAGAAATTTTGATGACCACAGAAAATTTTGCAACGTTTTAGTGATAAGAAGAAAATTCTCACTTCAAAAGGCACAAACCATGTCCAACAATAAAACAATTAGGACTTTAAAAAAAAAACACATTGTAGTTCACAAAAAGAAGAATATATGTGAAATATTAAAATTTTGGAAGTATTGACCTTGCCATGGTGTTGAATAGCGGTTGCAATCCCACCAGCCTTCACCAAAGAAAGACTCTTATCATCATAAAATGCAGCCTTTTGGTGTGGATTCTCTCCGTATCTAAGTGTCGATTTTAAAGACAGAGGAACTGTAAAGCTAGGTGGAAAGATGTCTCCTAAAATTTAAAAATTTTAAAAAATAACTTTTTTTAATTCAATGACAATTTTCACAAAGATTGAGTAGACAAGAATAAATAAGAAAAGGCGAGAATATGTATGTTCCTGAAATTTTAAACCTTTCAAAGCATTATGTTAGGGTTTAGGTTTATCAAAACCCTAAACCTCAAGCCCCAAAAAGTTCATAAATGCTGAACTGTGCATACAAGAAATACTAGGATTGCCCCCAAAACTTCATAAATGCCCCAAAAAGTTCATATATGAAACATCCGACATCACAACCTCCAAAATACAAAAGAAAATTTATTCATATAAGTACCATATAATTGACCTGTTCGCTACAAATTTGCACAATGCTCCACCCTATCATCTTCCTTAAGTGTCAATCAAGAACTTGCACACTATTTTGAGTTCTCAAAGGGAATCACATTGAATATTCTTTCCCAAATATAAGAAATTTACCTCCACTGGATTGCTTCCAGAGCCACTCGGAAACAGCTGCATCATATGAGGCAACATGCTGGAAAGCTTTCCATGCCAGCATTTTACGGAACTGACCCTCGTCACTATGATTTCCTTTTAGAAATTCCAAAAGGCCAGGATAGTCATTATGGTCAACCACCACCAACACATCTCTATGATTCTGTTGCATGAACAAGCTATCAGAATACAAGAATATTTTTTTAAAAAGCACCACGGAGGGATGGATATACAAGAAAATAATCTCTGAAGAGAGTTAAAGAAATGACCTTGGCAGCAGCTCGAATCATGGTGGGTCCACCAATATCAATATTTTCAATTCCATCCTCAAAAGAGATATCACTAGATGAAGTAACCTTGTCATAAAAGGGATACAAATTCACCACCACCACATCAAATGTTCCTATAAAGAATGAAATCATAACACTGGGAGTCAACTAATTATTTGAAGTGAGAACAATTTTCAGTTTGCACAAATTGAAGCATTTAAATAAAAAAAATGTAGAATACCTCCAAAAATTAAAATACACAAAAATCACTACATATTGCTCTATGGTATAATGATTGGTACGTACCAATCCCATGAGCATTTAAAGCTTCCATGTGATGATTGTGATCTCTTCTAGCGAGAATGCCACCATGTATGCTTGGATGTAGTGTTTTTACTCTTCCATCTAGCTGCAAACAACAACAATTAAGACAATGAGAAACATATATATTATCAGTAGTAACATATTTTTGCACAGTGCAGATACAGATTGCTAAAAAGATAGTACCATTTCAGGGAAATTTGTGATTTGCTCGACTTTAGTGACAGGGATTCCGGCTTTTTCTAAAGCAGAAGCAGTTCCACCAGTTGATACAATAGTATACCTATAACAAGCAATCTGTAACAATTAGAGATAGTATGTAGAGGACTAGCACCAGTTAATGCCAGTCAAATCTTATTAGCAACACAAAAGGATTGGTAGAATACTAGAAGATGCCTAGAATTAATAGGCAGATCCTTGTGTTGTCATATCATGATCAATATAAAGGACAGGCTTTGCTGAATTTCTTTTTCATTGTTCTTTTCACCCTTAATCAAAGATGTATTTTACTAATTACCCCAACTCTTGTAGGCCATTTGCAAGGAGAGCAAGGTCTCTCTTATCTGACAGTGATATCAATGCCTGTTTTGTGCCTGAGAGAATAAAGTAAAAAAGAACAAAATTAATAATCACAGACATAAAAATTTTCTAAAATGAATAAGATTATGTGCAAAATAACAAACGCTTATAGACAAGGCCGAGAAAAAAAGAACTTAATTCAACTCGGTGGCGAAATTTTACCGTAATTCAGTAAATAATTAAAATAAATTAAAATAGTAGGTTCTCATAGAAAGAAGTACGTAACCAAGAAATTAAAAGTATAAATTAAAATTGCTTTCTATACTCAACGAAAGGCTCAAACGCTAACAGGTAGATGTAAACATTCAAATTGAAGCAAGAAAAATAAGGACACTATTATTACCAGTCGATACAGAAGATACACTAGCTTGGGAATCGGTCTCTGTTCCAGCCATGGCTCTAACAGGAACTAAGGAACAACGAGAAGAAATTCCAGGAAGTTTACAAGTGAAGAACACCCGATTCTGCGGTAAGAACGAAAAAAAAAAGAAAAGAATTACAGCGGAAATAAAATTTAAACTAAAATCGGATGGCAAGCAGCGTAGAAGAGAGCAGAAAACCTGAAAATGTTGGTGGATAAAGCAGCGGGGAGACAATTGGCTGCGAAGAGAGCTTGAGGCGGCGGTGGAGGCGTAGGCTAAGGCGGCGGCGCGACTGGGAGAGTTCAAAAGAGAAATAGGCATTGTTTGTCCTTTCTGCGCTTCAGTGGGTAAAGTGCAAAGGCAATGTTTTTTTAGTAGAACAAAGGGTGTACGCTCACATGTCATTTTGCGACCTTAATTCAAAAATCTATTAAATTTATTTTTAAATGATGCATTCAAGTTATTGAAACCGTTTTACTTATTTAGATTGCGTTAGAATACAGTTAACTTTGAATTAGCTCTACTATTTTTAATATTGGATGATTCAAACATAATTAGAAACTTAAATTAGCTCAAAAATAGCTTTATTTTACTAACCCACAGAAATGATGGATTAGCAAGAATAGAGCTGGTAGAATTAGGGCATGTTCGGCAACATTGGAAATTTTATGGGTATGAGAATTTTCAATATGGGAATAGGAATTGCAATTTGTCAAAACCAAAGTCATTTTACCCATGAAAATTTTTAGAATATAGGTGTTCGGCAAATGTATGGGAAAATTGTTAGGATATTGGAATGATTATGTTTTACGTTAGAATATGAACTTAACTTAAAAATTTGTCTTGGGTTTTGTTCAATTAAAATTTCTTGTATTTTTAAATTCTATTTTGTTTAATTATTTTTAGTTTTGTGTTTGATCAATTATTATTGTATTGTTGAAATGCTATTTGAAGTTACTAATCACTGATTATGATCAATATGATTGTATATATCAAATTCTCAAAAAATTTAAATAAGTGAATTGACTATACAATGCAAAGTAATCAGAGTGAACTGACCTATATTCTATTTGAAGTTACTAATCACTGACTATTCGTTGATTCATATTAATAAAATTGTACATATCAGATTCTTATAAAATTTAAATGAGTGAAATAAATTACTAGAAATATATTCTTGTTTAGTGTAAGCAAATACCTAAATACCTAAATTGGGCTTTGTTTAATTTAAACAAAGATCTGGACCCTATAATTTTTTTTTGTTTAATAATCAAGGCTCTCCACGGAGCAACAGATGTTGGGAAAAAAAACGGAGGTGAGACATGATTTATTTTTTCCTCACAAGTAAGAGGTAAAGATTGAGAACAAAACCCATAGGTTATTGAAAATAAAAATTGTAACCGGACTAACGAACACTTGTTAGGAAAATATATCTATAAAGTCATTTTTCCTGTATATTCCCATGGGAATGGGTGTTGCCGAACAGGGCCTTAGTAATTAATAAAAAAATAGTTTTCATTACTTCAAATAAGTTAATTTAAATATTAACTTAGTATTAAATAAAATATTTGATTAGTATTAAATAAATATAATATTATATTAGATTAGTGTTAAATAAAATATCAACTTAATTAAATTATATAATACTAATTAAAATATTAGATTAGTATTAAATAAATATAATATCAAATTAGCTTAATATTAAATAAAATGTTAGATTAAATATAATAAATATTAATTTAAAATTTTAATATAGTATAATATTAGTTTAAATGTTAAGTGTTAAATGTAATATAATATCAGTTTAAATATTACATTAGTAAATATAGATTAAATTAGTATTAAATAAAATATTATATTAAATAATATTACTCTAAATATTAGATTAGTATTAAATAAACTATTAGATTAAATATAATATAATATAATATTAGCTTAAATATTAAATATAATATACTATTAATTTAATTAAATGTAATGTAATATAAATATTAATTTAAATATTAAATTGTAATATAATATTACTTTAAATATTATATGTATTAAATAAAATATTAGTTTAAATATTAAATGTAATATAATATTAGTTGAAATTTTAAATGTAATATAATATTTTAGTTTAAATATATATTAGTATTAAATAAAATATTAGATTAGTATTAAATAAAATATTAGATTATATTTGATTAGTATTAAATAAAATATTGGATTAGTATTGAAAAATATTAGTTTAAATGTAATATAATATTAGTTTAAATATTATATGTATTAAATAAAATATTAGTTAAATATAATATAATATTAGTTTAAATGTTATATGTAATATAATATTTTAGTTTAAATATTATATTTGTATTAAATAAAATATTAGATTAGTATTAAATAAAATATTAGATTAGTATTGAAAGATATTACTTTAAATGTAATATAATATTAGTTTAATTAAATGTAAAAATATTAGATTAGTTTAATCAATATTTTATTCATTTCCGTCATCGCTATTTCAAATATACAATCCAAACGATATTTTTACTAACCGTAATAGTCCAAAGTTAGCACTATTCTCAAACGACTCGAGTTAGCACTATTCTCAACCACTAACTCAAAAATCGTTATTCTTGCACTAATCCTTGCACGATCCAAACGTATCCTTAGAGTGTTCTTAAGCTTATCAAGTTTATTTTAGAACTTAATTCAAAAAATTACTGAACAGGCGGAGGTGGGAACAAACAGGAACAGGCGGCGCACAGACAGTGCAGCGATCCTTCTTCTTCGCGCAGGCGGAGATGGCAGGCGGAGGAGGCGACGGTCTTCCTTTTTTTTTTCCTTTCTCTTGCGCTGCTATGGGCTTTAGGTTCTTGGCAGTTCTTGTGCTTCTCATCTTCTTTTGTTTTCCTCTCTTGATCTGGGCTCTGTTATGGGCTTTAAGTTCTGGGCTCAGGGGTAGGCAAGCCCAACAATATGGAGTAGGCTATGCAGACGATGCGGACTCCTACGGAAGGGGTACAGGGTTTTGGGCCGAAAGTGCGGGTTTCTTGAGCGCACCAATACAAAGTGCAGGATTATGGTACAGACGTTAAACTTCCATTTTGATCAAAAGTTTGTTCAAAGGTTCTGTTCCATATATTTTTGAAAAAAATAATTTATATATTTTCTGAAATTTTGATTTACTTCCAATTTCTAAAAAAGATCCATAAACTCCTCGGCTCCATCCAGGCCGGAACTTTTTGCATTTAATAAATTTTAATTTTTAGACTTTTTGGGCCGATTTTTTAATTAATATTCTAAAAAAATTATAGAATGTACACTCAGATTTCAAAAATTTCGAAAAATGTCCTGACCTGACCGCTCTACAGTGGGGCGGTCCCCTTCCAAAGTCGACCGCCCCACGGTGGGGCGGTCCGCTATTAATTTTTTTTTAGACATGTTTAGTGTGTATATAATGAATGCTTTACATATAAACATTAACAGTAATTTAGTCTCACTGCTTTTATAATTTTTTTTCCTTTCTTTTCAGATACTCATATTCTTTGATCTTGTAAATAAAATATATGTGTGAAATTAGAGCTGAACCTTAGATATTGTATAGAACTCATGTACCAAGAAAATATACTCTTGTTCTCTTTCATAAAATATTGGCAATTTTCTTTTATTTTTAAACAATTTTGTGCCATCTTTCATAAATCATAAAAAATAGTAAAAAAAATTCCAAAAATAGTAAAAAGTGGTATTCTACAAGTTAATTTTATAACCAATTTACTGAGGTACTTCGATCGAAATTTAAAGTTTATACGATAGGATTTTGACGTACCCGTTATTTTTTAGAAACTTTAATTGCAGTTTTGAGGTCCTAAACGATGTTTTTTTGCAATTCTGAGTGTGCGGTGCATTTTGTAAGGTAAACCTAAGTTTATCTTCAAAATCTATATCTCCTCCTTCCAAACTTTCCTTAAAAGTCGTCGATCGCTCAAACTTTCCTACATAAAGTTACGGTCAGTCAAAGTTCGGTCAAAGTTAGTCCCCTCTCAGTTTGAGCTATTTTAGACAGATACATTCAGATTTCAAATTGAATGTACGTGATACATTTAGCTTTGAAATAACTCAAATAATATTTATTTATTTACTTATTCTTATTGGATTTTGGATTCGGATTGTATCAGATTTACTATGAGACCAATATAGACCAAAATCAAACAATAAGAGTATCCAAAAAGAGAGAAAAAATAATAAAAATCATAGAAGCAGTGAGAGTGAAATCATTCTATACATACTAAACAATATTTTAAAAAAATCATTGAAGTTAAACTAAGGTTTAGGACCTCAAAACTGCAAAATGTCCCGTGCACTGAGAATTGCAAAAAAATATCGTTTAGGACCTCAAAACTGCAATTGAAGTTTCTGAAAAATAACGGTAAGTCATAAACCTATCATATAAACTTCAAACTTTGATCTAAGTAGCTCAGTAAATTGGTTATATAATGAACTTATAGAGTACTGATTTTTACTATTTTTTGAATTTTTTACTATTTTTTATGATTTATGAAAGATTACACAAAATGGCTTAAAAATAAAAAAAAATTGCCAATATTTTATGAAAGAGAACATGAGTATATTTTCTTGGAACATGAGTTCTATATAATATCTAAAGTTTAGCTCTAGTTTCACACACACACATATATTTTATTTGTTATATATTCTATTTACAAAATCAAAGAATATGAGTATCCAAAAAGAGAGGAAAAAAGAAAAAAAAATCATAAAAGCAGTGAGACCAAATTACTATTAGTGTTTATATGTAAAACATTCATTTTATATACACTAAACATCTCTAAAAAAAATATCATAGCTGATCGCCCCACCTCATGGCATTTTTCGAAAATTTTGAAATCTGAGGGTAGATTCAATAAAAAAATTTAGGGTATTAATAAAAAAAATCAGCTTTTTGAGTATGATGTTCTTAAAATAAAAGGGGCGTTTCACGTATGAAAAGCATGACGTATTGGAACCCTCCTCATTTACATTTATATGAAACTTGCTACTAGAAGCCCTCGATTTATATACCTTGCTTACCATACAGAATTTAAAGTGTTGGAATGTTATATTTCTTTCTCCTTAAAATAAATATTTCGTCATTTCTTGAAAACATAATTCATATCCTCCCCAGTACCGTAATAGAGAATCTTTTAGAATTATTAGATTTGGACCGTTCTTTTTAACTTGGCACGAATCTCAAAGCCCAATAATAATGCTCCTGTGTTAACTCGAATTTCAAAGCGGCTGAGAGTTAATCTCAAACCGTAAAGTGAAATGAATCTTTTACAATATTGGAGAGGATACTTTTTGCTCCAGAAATTAATTAAGGATATATGGGCATTTATGGTGACATTTTTGCTCCAGAAATGAAATAACAGGACCCTTGGGGGCCCAAAATGAAATAACAGGTTTGGCAAATAGTTGGGCCAAGGCTGGAATGAAGATTATAAGACCGATTACAAACATTATTATAAGCTGGATTATAATGGAACGGAATATAAGGCTTGTGATTATGAGCCGCCTAGTTAATTATTGAAATCTGTTCAAAGTTATTCGCGAAGACGGTGGCTTGATTAATGAGTTGGATTAGAATCTCGAAGAGGGAATATTGGGGATTATTATACGGCTCAGTGATTTGCAAATTACAATAGATACAATTAAGCGGAGTGATTAATTACATGTAACAATAATTGGGACTTGGGAGATTATTATAAGGCTCAAAATATGAATGTACCTCAAGATCAACGGGCTTGGATACATTTTTGAGACTAAATAAATATGGAACTTCACCCGACCAGTTTAGTAATTTGTAGTGATCAATGGTTTGTGTTAATATCCGGTCATTCGAGGTTGCAAAACTTGTAATGAATTATTAAATAGTTTATTATTTAACTTCTCGACAGGTAACGAACTAAACGGGGAAACAAAAAACGAATCTCCCAAGTCCCAACTCTAGTTTTATATGTCACACTATTAATTTGCCCTTATTTGTGGTCCTCATCATGTAGCATTCCACATGGTATAGTATATATATAATGTTTTAGACTGAGAATTCAGGTAGCCTTCGGTCCCTCCCAAATAATGAAGTTCAGACCAACATTCAGAGCATTCATTTAGAGCATTTATTAAATTTGTTGTACTATTAGAGTTTCTAATCTGATATGATAATTTTTAATTTAGTTTCAGAGATGTGGAAGAATTTCTTATTTAAAAACTATGCAGTAAAGTTTCTTATTAAGAAATTATTTATAAACTCCATGCTAATTAAATGATTGGCTCAAATTATTTATCCTTTTTAATTTGTTGTTGGCGTGACTTAATAGAAACTTTAAAATTAATTTTAGAGATGTGAGAGTTAGAAATTTTAGAGATCTTAGTTTCTAAAAAGTAGTTAGCAGTTATTTAGAAACTCATTTGAGTTGTTGGAATGTAGATATTCTTAGCAACAATTAATGACAAAATGAGAGAGATGCATGAACCGGACGGAGATATTAGCCTCTCCAAGACGAATTCAAAATTAGAATAATTGCAAAGAAAGTTTAAAAAATTATAAGCAGAAATTGCTAATAATAAAGTTCAAGTTAAAAGTAACTTAGATCATGAAGAAAACAATATTAGAATAATATAGAATAATGTTTTTTTTTGGATTAGTGTGTGATGCGTCAATTCGTTATTTTAAGAAATATTGCTAACTCAAAAGTGTCAATTCGTCATTTTACAAAATGTTTAGTTAACATAATAAAACTAATATAATGTTATTTTAGAGATAGAAACAAATACATGTTAGATTGCATCTCAACAAGAATAACAATATTACTTGACTCTAAAATCAAGGGCGGACCCAAGTAGTCCCGGGGGGCAGCTGCCCTCTCTGGATTTTGAATTTTAGAGGAAATTTATCGGTCTTGAGCGACTTTGCTCCTCCTGAAATATTTTTTGCCCCCCTCTAGATGTTTGATTTGTAATTCGGATTAAATTAGGGTTAAAATTAAAATAAATTTGTTGAACTTTGATTGATAATTAGAATTATAAGTTAGAGTATCCGAAATTACAATTCAAAGCATTGGAAAGTATAAGTTAAAGCATTATTTTTTTTATTGAGTATCCAATTAGTTAAGGATTTAAATCCGATTCGATATTTTTTTACCCCCTGACAAAAATTTTGAATCCGTGCCCGTCTAAAATAATTGAATTTTGTTTCCCTAATTCATATACTTGTGCCTTATATTTATGAGAAAAACAAAATTTTCAATAGATTCTTCCCAAAATAATTAGTGTGAATTTTCACCGGGCTGACATTCATTTTTTCCAGTGGAATTAAGAATAAGAGAAAGAGATGGAAAAAGGCACGGAATCTCATTCCTAAAGTGGTCTATGGGTCCCTTTCACAGATATTCTGTGTCCTCTGCGGTCCACGAATTATATTAGTACCTTTTCCATTCGGGCAAACTCACTAAGCTTGACCAATCGAGGTTAATAGGCTAATAGCACAAATTGAGATATCACCTGGGACCAACAGTTGATCCGACAAAATAGTAAAATAATTGACCAATGCCTCGCAAGTCAAATCAGATTATCAGACTACTTTCCCGTAGACTCCTTAACCACACTTAGTACGGACATGGACCAGGTGAATTCAACAATTTCCTTTTGCTACACCGACCCACCGCAGCGGCCACGCGTCTAGCTCATAGGATTCCTCGATCTCCGCTATTTTGTTGTATACACCCGGGTGTTCAAAATTTGGAAGAGACTATAATCCAGTAACTAACGGAATTTTAAAGGGACAGAAAAACCAGGCTTATTCTCTGTATTTCCTAAACCCTGCACCTGACCAACAGTAAGTTACCACGTGGAAAGCGACAGTAGGTCCCATAGTACACGTGGCAAGTCGAACCTGATTCTCCACACCAACGCGACCTTTTTCGCCCCCTCTTTCGGTATTTTTTTTTTTTCTTTTCTAGGGTTTTCTCTCACTGGTCAGGCCGCTGTCGCTCTCTCTGTCTTCGCATCTCTTCCTTCCTCCCTTTCTCTCTCAGGTATGGAAGTAAAGGTCAAAATTTTGCTTACTGATATTTAGATTTTCGATCTAAGTTTGTCGTCTTCATCGGTTTAAATATTTGTGGAATTTGTCTTTGGGGTTACTGTCTAGTCATATCCGAGGTAAAATAAGGCGTTTATCGAACCTTGAGTGAGAATTTTTTTTCTGGGCCGGACTTGCCTTTTATCTTTGTAATTTAAATTCGAACTTATCCTTTTACCTTTGAGATTGAGTGGAGAAGTCAACAATACAAAGGCGAGAGAGATATAGAGAGACTGGTTTGTTTCATGTACTCAATGCCATTATTTGTTGATTTTGTGAATTTTAATCACATGCCCTAGTTCTTGTTAGGTTGTTTTTCTCATGACAACTCGGCCTAAAGGGTTTTATTCTTTTGCGAGACACACTAAATGTGCTGAACAATCATACAGCGAGAGCATATATAATTATTTACTCTTTTATACAATTAATATTTTCTTGAAAAGTAGCAAGGTGCTACCTGTTTCATCAGTGACAACAATAGATACAACTTATATCCCATTCAACAAAGCTGAAAAAAAAAACTGCCCTCCCTACCCTGAAAACTAGTTAAATATATCACATGCTTGTGTGTAAAAATATTACCAGATTTTTGGGGAATAGTTTGGTCATTTGATTGGTAGATTTTCCAATAAAAAAGGAACCAGCTATATTTGGAGTTCTTGTTTGGTCTATTTGGGATGAGTTGTCTTAACTCTGTTTTATTTTGCTTGAGTTGTCTTTGGATGTTTTTGAAGCACTGTTATGAGCTTCAATTTACCTTCCTAGGCGATCTAGGTTAGCTCTGTAGTCCTTCAAAAATGCATGCATGCATGCATGCTAGATGTATATGGCAATATGAAAAAATAAAATTTTAGTCAACTTTTAGTATGCATGTGCCAACTGTTTTTAAGTTATGGATGTGAATTTGTACATATTAATTGCAAAAATTGTGTCATATCAAGTAGCGTATCCTATACTATTTTGAAATATCGAAATCTAGTTGTCATCTGTCATTGGCATGGCGATCTGTCCTATAGGATCAGTTACTGTTTAGATTTTGCTAGACAAAATAGTATGTTACAAATTCAGCGCAAATTAATCACCAACCAGAGGTGATACTTTGTTACTGGACGGTGATTGGGAGACATGTCATTTGCTGTTAATTGAAGATTTAAATTTGCTATCTATTATGGTGACTCGAAAAAATGGAAGTATCTACAAGCACTACATGTTAATATATTTTTCTTGAAAAATCTGTAAAGTAAGTAACTTGCAGGCAGACTCCAATAGTTTATAGGTCTGGCTAATTGCCACATGAAAAATTATCCCCCCAAAAAAGCACTTAAAGATGTGCTTTATATATACTTTAATTTTCTAGTCTTAGAATAGTAAAATTTTCTAGTTTTATATATACTTGTAATTTTCCTAAAGACGTTCTCTATATATCTACGTTAATTTTCTATTTTTATACACTTATTTTCTAGTTTTCTATTAATTATGTTATACTTCCATTTTCTTCAAGTTACCACAAACAAAATGCTAGAGTTCTACTGCCATGTACATTCTCTTTCTCTGTCCATTCATTTTGACTCGTTCATTACTTTGCTTCCTTCTTCTAACCATTCCCACGCTTAATCGAATTTCACTGTCATCAACCCATCAAATGGCCACAAACACCTCATAATTAACAGCTCAGCAACAAATGAGATATTATTTGCTTCCGAATTCATGGTGGAACATTGGATGGACACCTTTTGATGCATTAGTTTCAGTGTCATTTATGGTGGATATTATATTTCTAGTTGCATGTTATTCATGATTAAAATTTTCAAATTGCAAGATCAAATGGTTGCATTAGGAATGAATTGAATAAAAATGATTTGGAATTGCAGGGGATGTTACCTTTTGATGAGAGACTTCATTACTTCGAATTGAAAATATTTGTGATCCTTGTCTTAAATCAACAAAGAATGCCTCCTCTTGTCTTAAACTCAAATGACAAAATGAAACCTTTAGATGTGTTCTATATTTATCTTTCAACAGGCATGTAAAATATTCTGGCAGTTTGACATCATTCTGATGGGTATTAAGTAGTTTCACATATTAACTGATCTGGGCCGTTTCTGAATGTTGATTTTTCATGCTCTTACAGTCAAAGTGCCACAAAATATTACATGCATGATAGGGAATGAGATCACATCTATCAGTTTATTTTGTCATCTGAGTATTACATATTTTTCTGTGTAAGATTTAAAATAGTGGTCAAAAACCATCTCCAACAAAATTGCTACAAAGGCCTAGTTTGCAGAAAGAGAGAGAAGGGTTGTTTTTTTTTGGGGGGGGGGGGGGGGTTGCTAGAAACAAATGTGGTGAGGAGAAGATATTGGTTTTCTTGGTTCACATCAGGTTAGAGCTTCTATCCTTGGTAGGAACTGGGAAGATGATCTGAGTAGGTTATCTTTTTACCTCGGTGAATCTATCCTCGTCAAATCCCAAAATAAGGCGTCATCTTTACCTTCTGCCCATTGAATTTTTCCCCTTCTCTTCTTCTTTTGTGATAACAGAATTCAGTTAGAAAAATAATCTATTTTAGTGACAAAAGAGTTGTTTCTGGTCAGTTGAAGGATAGGCAAACTTTTAAATGTCAATGTTAAGTTGCTAGTTAGATAAAAACCTGCTTGCAAAGTTAGTATCCTGTAATTTATAATTCCAGACAGTATTTATTACTTCTTTCTAATCAGAATCTTACTCCTAATTATTATACTTAATTAGTTTTCCTTTTTTTGGTTTTCAGGGAAGAAGAGTGGAATCCCCATTTAATGGAATTTGAATCACAGCGGTCATAAATTGCTTCTTTAAATCAGAACACAATTTCTGAAAGAATACTTTTGAAGAATAAGATGGACCAAACACCTCAGCCTAGTCAACCTGTCATGGGAATGGTAACAGCGGGCCCAGCACAAATGCCATACCCGGTACCAACATACTCACCAGCCTCCATGGTGAGTGGAGCCCCTGCCATCATAGGAACCCACCCATCAGCTCCTCAGGCAAGCCTTAATCCAGCTGGGCTCCCTACTGGTGGGGCCCATCATCACAACCAGCTGGCCTTCCAGCAGGTGCAACAGTTCCACCAGCAGCAACAGCAGCACCAACAACAGCAGTTGCAGGTAAGTCTTTCCGATCTGCTTTTGTATGCCTGTTAGCAAAGATGCGTTTATTATATGCTAATTAGTTATATCTGTCAGCATCTCATTTCCTATATTAAGTTTGCCTATGTACTCTCTGACACTGACTCAAATATATTGCGCAGTCTTTCTGGGCAAGTCAAATGGCTGAGATTGACCAAACCAATGACTTCAAGAACCACAGCCTGCCCCTGGCCCGTATCAAGAAAATCATGAAGGCTGATGAGGACGTTCGCATGATCTCGGCCGAGGCCCCTGTTGTCTTCGCCAAGGCATGCGAGCTCTTCATCCTTGAGCTCACACTCCGTGCCTGGATCCACACTGAAGAGAACAAGCGCCGCACTCTCCAGAAGAATGACATCGCTGCTGCCATCACACGTACTGACATATTTGATTTCCTTGTTGATATTGTACCGAGAGATGAGCTGAAGGATGAGGGGCTGGGCATGCCTAGGGGAGCCATTCCAGGGATGGTTCCTGGTGCTGGTGAAGCTGGGATGCCGTACTATTATGTGCCAGTGCAATCTGGGATGATTATGGGGAAGCCGATGTTGGAGCAGGGGGCAGGGGTTGTGGGTTCAGGAGTGGGATCGGGAGTGTACGGGCAAGGACAGGTGGCTTATATGTGGCCACAGGGGATGCAGGGTGGACCGCAGGGACAGGCACAAGGCCAGGAAGCTGAACAGTCGGATGATTGAGGCAAGGATAGGGATTAAATTTCTTAAAACTTTAGGCCTTGTATGGGGTGGACAAATGCTGTTTGCTTTAATTGAGTAACTTTTTTGTTGCTGGCTTTTGTTGTAAAGATGTTCAGGGTGTGCAATAGGTGCGTGAAAAAATGGGTGAGAACAGGGGGTCTCTTATGTACCTGTCGTGTCTTTTTGTGGAGGGTCCGATAGGGATGTTTGGTTTGTAAAGAGATGGGGGTTATTGGGGGCTTCCTCCCCTCTCACATTCTGTGACTGATAGCTGTTAGCTTTTCCTCTTATTTTATTGATGTGAGCAAGACAATTAGCAGTCTAATTTTCAGTATATTTTGGACCCTTTGAGCAACTGTATGTGGTTACATATCATCCTCAGTTTGTTGCCTTAATGTTAGAGCATCCTTTGTCTCCTTCCAAGCATGGTAATTTGCGCCACTTTCTTGGTTATTTGACTAGATGTCATCTGGTTGTCACATGATATTTTGAAGATGATATAAATTTTTATTTTTTATATAACATGCTAGCATCAAATGACGACAATTCAATTTATATATCTTATTATTACGCAGAAGAAAAAAATTTAAGAATGATAAAATCAAGCAAAGTCTAAAGAATTTATTTTTGCCCAATCATATACTTTATTATTTTTTTCTCACATAATTGGATCTAGTGCTTAGGATCAACTTAACATGAATCTGCATTAAATTGAGAAAAAATAGCTGAGCATCTTTGATCCATTATATTTTTTTTAGAACTTACTTTTCAATAACTTGTTTAATTTTTTCATTTCATATTTAAAATTAATGACAGACTGGTTAAGGACTTGAGATGTAATCTACTAATGAAGCTAATTTGATGATAATTGGTTGTGGACTAAACAGTAAAATAAAGGTTTTAGGTCTCACCAACTGAAGACACAAGATGATTAGTTAGATAGGCGCAGGTTGTTAGTCAGTTAGGATGTTTAGCATGCTGTTAGACACACCTAATTAGACAATGTAACTAGATCAGAGGAATTGGTTTTCTCTATAAATACATGTACATGTAGTTGTAAGAGACACAATACAGAAATACAGAAACATTCTTGAAATTCATGTTTATCTCTCTCTTTGTATCTTAGCTATATGCTCTTTAGCCTCGCCGACTATAGAGAAAATAATGATGATAGCAAATGAGTAAATATCTAATTAATGAAATTGTGATGGGTACATATATAATTTTTTTTTCAAAAAATAATAATTCAAATTAGGTACTAATTTAACTTAAGTTATGACTAAATTTTAGTTTTCAATCAAACAAGAAATAATTTAAGGCATGCCTATAATTTAGCTCTCAACTAAACAAGAATAATTTAAATCGGCCTAAGTTCAAATAACTAACTTAGTCCTCTTAAACCCTCATTACTTTTACGTTTCTCCTCTGTGGATTTCTGTAGCATTGAGAAAAAAATTAAATGGATAACATTGCAGACTGTAATTTACATGCATAGCACGGACGTTAGCAGTGTCAGCGGTCAACTAAAAATTGCGACACTAAAAGTTATCAGCGTCACAACTTAGCAACAGACCGTGGCAGGCACTATCAACGCTGCATTTTAAAACGGGCAGCCAGCATCGCTGAGAGGATGTGGACTCATCATCAACTTTAGAACCTGCTTGGCTGCTGTTGAAAAATTACTGTTCACGTGCAAAAAAAAAAATTCACTGAATTTTTTTTTTCACGTGAACAGTAATTTTCAGTTCAAATTTTTTTTTCCATACCCATTCCTCAGTTCAAATTAGTGTGTTGTTTATTGGGATAACATAATACACTTTATTTATCACTTGAGAGTAGGTCCGATTGGGCATCGAACCTACTCTGGTTCGATGGGTTTCATCACCGTCAATTTTTTTAAGATTCGTGCGGAACACTTTAAACGTCGTGCATGTCTGTTTCAATTTCGTGCGCACAAATCTTAAATTAGATCGGACTGTCATAATGCTCGTTGAACCTAAAAGTAGGTCCGATGGGCATCGGACCTACTCTGTTCTCTTTATTTATAAGAGTACCAGGTAACTGTTTGATATAGCATCGAAGTCAAATATGCAAAGCTTAGAGAATAAAATATGAATAAAGCTCAGAACAAACATCTGTGTGCTATGTCTAGTAAATTAGCAGAAGTACGCGATGCTACTCATTTACATTACTATTCTTTTTAATGCTACAGAACAAATATTCAGCCTCTCTCAATCTATCCTAGCCACTGCCATCTAGTGTTTTGACAACGGCCCGGTCCGGTCCGGGACTGTCCAAACCCGCCCGGTCCACGGGTCTGGCGGGTTGGATGGGTCCACGGGTCCGGTCCGCACGGGTCTGGTTTTTAGAGGCCGACTCCGGCCCTTGGTGAAACCACGGGTCCGGCGGTTCCACGGTCCGGAACGGTCCGGTCCACGGGTCTGGCGGGTCACGGTCCGGTCTGGTCCGGCGGTTTTTTTTTTTGCTGTTTTTTTGTTTCTGTTTTTTTTTGCTGTTTTTTTTTTCCAATTCAATAAGTTTGTTTTGAACCGAAATTTTTTTGTTATAATAAGACGAACAATTTATATTACAAAAATTCATTAAATCAATTGCTTTAGGAAAAAAAAAACGAATTATTTGATCTTAAAAACCGAATTATTCTAAAACAATTGATTTAAAAACAAAAATTATCCTCCTCCTTTATTCCGGGCTTGGGACCGGCTATGTAAAATAACATAGGCGGAGTTCTAACTTTTTTTTTGTTAGTAATTTTTTTAATAATGAATAATTTAAAAAAGTAATTGAAATGTTTAAAATTTTAATTTTAGAAAAATAATAATAAAGATTGAAAAGAGTTTAGAAAATTATACCGACACTACCTATCTATAAGTTGTGGTGCATATACCATAGATCGCTCTCCTGCTCACCGTCTGAATCCTCGTTCAGCTCGCCAGTTGGAGGAGTTTCGACACTGGATGCTTCTTCTGCTCCAGCATGTTGATTGCGTTCTTCCGCATCAATCCAATCTTTCAAGCACACAAGTCGCTCGAAAACATGTGCACCCAACTTACTTCGTTTAAAATAAATATAACATATTCAAAAACCGATTTCAAAATAAATATAACCAATTTTAAAATAAATATAACCTATTTAGCATAAATAAAACCTATTTAAAATAAAATTTAACTTACTTAAAAATAAAAACCGAATTAAAAATTAAATCTAACCTATTTAAGCTATTTTGAAAATAAATCTAACCTATTTATTAATAAATCTAACCTATTTCAAAAATAAATCTAAGCTATTCAAAAATAAATCTAATCTATTTTGAAATAAATCAAACCAATTCTACAAAATTAACAATAAATCTAACATATTTAAGCTACTTTAAAAATTAATCTAACCTATTTATAATAAAACTAACAATAAATCTGACATATTTAAGCTACTTTAAAAATTAA
This sequence comes from Carex parvula, assembly GCA_025461045.1. Taxonomy (NCBI): domain Eukaryota; kingdom Viridiplantae; phylum Streptophyta; class Magnoliopsida; order Poales; family Cyperaceae; genus Carex; species Carex parvula. Next base: position 909,296 of record JAJGRW010001114.1, read on the forward strand.
TCTAACCTATTTGTAATAAAACTAACAATAAATCTAACATATTTAAGCTATTTAAAAATTAATCTAACCTATTTATAATAAAATTAATAATAAATCTAACTTATTTAACCTATTTTAAAAATTAATCTAACCTTTGTGAGATGAAATAAACTTGCGCCTTTGCGGGATGAAATAATCTTGCTCAACCGTATCTTGCGCCTTTGCGGGATGAAATAAACTTGCTCAATCGTATCTCGCGCCTTTGCGGAATAAAATAAATTTGCAACTATATTTTTTTTCTAATAATTAAATTAATTTGGGAACAATAAAAAATAATGAGAGTATGAGAAATTGAGAATTAGATTGAGAATAATGTGAGTTTGATGTGAAAATGAGAGAAGAATGGGGTGTAAATTTATAGGAAAATTTTGGGGGGGAAATTCGGATTGCTACAGTACTACAGTAACTGAAGCCGTTGGATTCAAAAATTTTCAAAAATCTACAGTGCTACAGTAATCTGTCAAATCGGGTCCAGCGGGTCCAGTCAAGGGTCCGGGTTCGGGTTCGACAGGTAAAGGGGTGGGTTAGGCGGGTCCGGGTCCAGGTAGGGCGGGTTAGGCAGGTCCGGATCCGGGTCCAGCGAGTCTAGGTTCGGGTTAGGCGGGTCCGGTCCGATCCGGGTTTAGTCCGGTCCGGGACGGGTCGGTACCGCGGGTCAAATATAGGAGTCCGGTCCGGTCCAGTGGAAAGAAAACCAAACTGACCGGTCCCATGACCGAACCGTCTCTAACCCCGGTCCGGGACGGGTCCTGTGCATTGGACGGGCCGGTCTAGGTCCGGTCCACGGGTCCGACGGGCCGGTCCTGGACTGGCCGGGTTTTTTCAAAACACTACTGCCATCCATAAATTGCTCTATGAGAGATCATAGCAGGATTGAGAAGATGATGAGACCTTGGGGTAGGTTATATTAGAGCAAAATTTAATGGTAAAGTTCTCCTTCGTATTTTCTTTGAATTGTCTCCTTTCGTTAACTCTAAAAAACAGAAAGTTTGGCATTGTTATATGTAATGGAAGCATTTAATTTTGAACCAAATCTTGCAAGTAAAATACGCTACATGCATCTTGCAGCACTTATCGGAAGATAATGTGTTAAGTTTCTGATTGTTAGTAAATGAAACAATGTGTATTATATTGCAAGTGCTTTTTCCGTCATCAAGAAAATGTAGCTTGTAGCTAACTTGATATGACAGGCAACTTCGGGAAATTAATCATGTGACGAATCCATCCGAAAACGGAATTGATGTCGAAATTGGGATTGTAAACCATTTTTCAGTCCCTGAAACTATATCTAATAAGAGATCAATTTGGGTCCGATGCCCATCGGACTCAAAGTGAGTTTGATGGGTTCAATGACCGTCCGATCTGCTGTAAGATTCGCATCCGCAATTTTTACGTATGCTTTAAAATTCGTGTGCACAAATCTTAAAGTAGATCAGACGGTCTCGAAACCCATTGGACCCAAATTTGAGTCCGATTGGCATCGAACCCAACCTGCTCTCCTCCAATAAACCCCAAAGCAGAAAATGCTTTGGCCACTCAGTGCCAAGCATTTAAATAACAAAACTTCAAAAGGTTCTCAACTCAGCTGAATTATTTACCTTTTCAAGGATATCATTCTGCTTTGACGGAGGATCCGTATGCTCCCAGGTACCTGACTCAAGCAAATTGAAACCGACGGCTCAGATTAATTCTATCCCGGACCAAATTCAATCTGGTACCTATGGAGACTGTAGGGGCCTATTTTGAGATTAGTAACATGTTAAAAGAACCGTCCGATCATAATTTGCTTGAGTCAGGTAATCTGAGGTGATGTGAATTCGACGGAAGAATGATTTTGAATAATTATGGAGTCACGGATTAATTGGACCGACTTCCAGTCGTGCCTGGGTTAGACCGGATTTCAAATCGTCCCATTTACGTTTAACATCGTGTTTGGATTTCGGATGGATCCGAACACAGTTTGGGTGAGTTTGATTTTTTTTTTTTAAATCGGATTAATTTGAACCAGATGTCTTTTTTTTAGTAAAAGTTGAAAGTCACGCTACTCAATTATTTAATATTCAAAAATAATTGCTCTTTCTGAATTTCAAACATGCTATTTCCCACACACGGAGAGCATTACGTTTGTCACTAGATCAAAACCTGATTTCCAAAATCAGATGCAGATGAATTCTATAGATAGAGTGAGATTTCAAAAAATTATCAAGTCATGGATCGAGTTGGATCGGATCAAATTTCGGACAGTCCAACTTTCGATTATCTCGAAGTCTCGGATCGAGTTGGATTAGACCGAATCAGATCAATTTGACTTTTTAATAACTTCAAATTGGGCCGAGTTTGAATCGAATTGGAAGGACATGGGGGTGAGGTCGAATTTTACCACCTTAAAAGTGACTATAACGGCTCGTGTTAAAGTTTAGTGATAAGAGGCGAATACATTAAAATTTAGTGACTAACAATAGATTTAAAGCAGTCCAGTGACGTACCAGAAAAATTACCACAGCAACCTTTTTCTATTGTAAACTTTTGCTTGTACATTTGAACATGGCCACCCACATCTATACTCAAAAATACATAGTTGGAGAAGAAGCTAGGTCTATTAATCAAAATCCGCAAAATAAAAAAACAAAAAATAGAAAAGAAACATAATCTTAGATGTAATATATCTGTCCAACATTTAACAGGCTCTCATGAGGCACATAGAACATGACGCTATTTTCCCTACATATCCTCCTGAGAAAGGCATAGACATAATTCACAGCAACCTTTTTCAGTATACTTGAATCCCTTCTAGCTCTCACAATAGTATTCCCTAAAATATGCACAACACCTGCATCTTTGCACTGGTTCAAGAATTCAATCTCGTCTCCTACCGTCTGGCTTGTCTGACCTGATTCCCTGGCCCAACTGACATTGGTTCCCCTTAATGGGGACAGCACCGGTACAATTGAATCTTGTGATGAATGACTAAAACCTGACCTGTTGGTACCATTATTTGTCAAAGGAATATCCGGTAAGCTATCCTCCTCTGAATCAGAATATCCTTCCATCATGCTATCTAGCCGTGCGAATAATAATAGGCTATCATACAGCATCTTTTCAAAGTCGTCATCTTTCTTATGCAGGTCTTTGTACCCATATCTAGCCACGCAACGGAACATGTGAAAATTTTTTGGGCCAATACGTTTAACAAGAAACCGCTCATCAGGAGGAACAGTGTACACTGGGAGATACTTAACACAGACAAAAACCACAACTGAGTGAATAGCTGGTAAGTTTGTTATGAAATGGGAGAAAATGTGAGGTACGCCACGAGCCAGCTCAGTATAGACAAAGCCGATGCCAGGTACACGTACTAGTCCAAGGCCGGGGCCCAGGCCAAGAATCCAGGCCATGGAGACCTTGGAATGCATTTCAAACTCGTATCGCTTGACTGTACAGTAGTGCCAAACATACATGGTGATCATGAAAGCCACAGCTATGACAAGTGGGACCCACCCACCTTGGTCAATTTTAAAAATGATGGCCGAGAAGTAGGGGAGTTCGACTAGTAGGGATAATGTTGTGAAAATAACTACGAGTAGCCAGTGGCTGCGCCATACCAATAGCATTACAGGCACCATGAGAAATGTTGTTACTAGCATTACAATTACTACAGCTGTTCCTGTTAAAATAAAATAAGAGCAAGTTTAGAGAAGATCCAATTTATTATAGTATTAAGTGACTTTAACAAAAGAGTTGCTTAGAGATGCTGTATGTAAGAAGTTCCATACTGTACAGGTCATTACTGGTTTTTCCAATCATTTCTATCTAAAAAAAAAATAAGCAATAGCAGCAGCAGTACTTAAAAAAAACAAAAAAAAACGTAGTAACAAATGTAAGACACATGCTTGTGCACTGACCTTTACTTGAGTTGATATTTGGTTTTATTGGGCTTTTGTAGTGAGATTTAGTCCTTGTGCAATGGTTTCACATATTCCTTTCCAAGTTTCTAAAATAATATCAGAAGTGTTTCTTCCAGTATTGCTTTCTAAATATATGGTACAATAGAACTTTGACTATTGTACATATGAGATGCTTCTCATTTCTCAAGGTATACAAGAATTAAAGAACGAAAGGAAAGACAAAGATATGATTCTTACCGTAGGCATTTGCAATCTGGCTTTGATTTTTGAACCCAGCAGTGACGGCCACACAAAGAACCAACAGAACCCAATTTATATCTGGTATGTATATTTGACCTAGAAATTTCTTCGATGTATGCACCACCTTTACTCTAGGAAAACAACCAAGTGCTAAGGCTTGTTTTATTATAGAATATGTTGCTGATATAGTTGCCTGACTGGCCACCACAGCAGCAGCTGTTGCTATTATAAATGCTGGCCAATATATCTGTTCTGTTTTAGAGAAGGAAAGAATTAGAATGCCATCACAAGCACCTAAGAAATGGTACAAAAGACTTCCCCATTTTGTTAAACATCGTCATATGGAAAATTAGAATAAGGGGATGGAGTTAACTCTCCATACTTAATAAAAGTGGGACTATTTTTCAAGTAATGAAAAGGAAGGGGTTTTTCTGCAATTTCACAACCGATGTTGGGACTTAATTGTGACATTTTTTTCTTCCATTCAGAATTGACCTTGTATTGAAAAATTATGAACTTCAGAAAAACTATCTGATTAAAGAGAGGCAAGGCAGGAAAAAGAAAAGCGAACAAAAACCTGGAATTGAACGATAGAAAGCATCATTAACATGTTCTTTATGAGAAATAATATATGAAGCTTGTCCAGTATATGCCAATAACAGGCAAGGGAACACCACCATGGTAAATGCTAACTGCATAATTAAAAAAAATAAAATGAAATAAAATAAACAACCAAGAACTGAATAACCAAACGACCAAATAGTTGGAAACAAATAAATGGTTGGGTGTAGATACTCGGAAATAGTAAGAAATAAACACATATCAATAGGATTTGTAATGAAATATTATTGATATACCTGGATAGCCAATACGGGAAAATGACATAGATCAGCATACAGTGCTTCAATACCTATTAGAAAAAGATAATTCTCATTTTCTTGTACTAAAGTATTTAAAATCAAAAGCAAAGAATGTTACTTCCCACAGACTTCCAAGGATTACAAATTTGGCTGATTCATACATACAACTTAACACACCATGCACCAACAATAATGGCCAGTAAATTTAGCATACCAAACCTTAAAAATCATTTTAGGGTAGCAATTGGAATTATTATCCAAGCAAGGAACCTTAACAAATTAAATCCACTAGCAAGTCAGAGGAAATAGTTTCATGGAGTTGACACAAGTGGTCTTTTTAAAAGCAAAATTTACAAAATAGCAATTTTTTCAAAGAACCATACCAGTGATACAAAGCAGTACCCCACCAAGAGAGTTCCAGCTATCATACTTGTCTTTTTTAAAATACCGGTATATGTGTACCGGGTTATATGCTTTGAGAGCTGATTTGTTATATCTCCATATATTTACTGCACCAACTGACCCAATTAGTATAAACCAAAGTAGCACTATCGGTGCAAACAGCCACCCAACTTTATCGGTACCATGGTGTTGCATGCAGAATACACCAACCAGTATTATCACTGCCACTACTACTACAACATCTGAAACAAAATAAAACAAAGTATATATTGAAGAAATGATGTTGTAGAACATCATAGAAGTATGAAAAACAATAGTTGGGAAGGCAGTAACGTACTGTTGCTCATTTTGGGGTTCTCTACTCTGATACCGCCAGATGCTGAAAGAACTGCATGGTATGTTAAATTAATATGCAAGTCATAAACTAAAATTACAGGTAGCATGCAAATCAGACCCAAGCACCCAAGAACAGACACCCTGATAGGAAACAAAATGACACTACCTGACAGACTATTTACAACCCTTACCTGGAGTCATCATACCTAAAATTTTATCACACCGGCCAGGACTTGGATCAGTAGGAACCAGAAAGTACACTGGCCCTTGCCAACTAAGTTGAAATGATCAATGACCGCACATGAACTCATGTATGACTACAGTATACCAGTGGGCTGTCAGTAAGTATGCCAGTGTGGGTACTCTAGTACACAAGAACCTAGAAATTTAAGTTTGATTCAGCAATCCCCTTAGAGTTGGCAAGATGTCTGGCTAAAGTTCATTATTTCAATCCTTGACATATAAAGACCCACAACTTCTCAACTTTTTATTACCCATATATACTTCTAAAATATGCACTCAACCCACGTAAACTTTACGTCTGAAGCATCAAGTATTATTATTTAATAATGTGTGATTAACCAAAATTACTGCACAATTAAGTAAAAGAATTAATCGAGAACAAACTTGCAAAAATATGCAAGTACATCCAGACTGTATGCTAAAAAAGTATCTAGATTGTAAGTAATACGGAAGTTAATATCCAAAGGAATAAATATTGTACAAAGCATGCTCCACTTCATGAAATAATAGGTTATTTCTGCCAAATGGCAGGTCTACCAATTCTACTTCAAAATTACCCCAGCAGTGCCACCTATATATTGAAAATTTAATAGGCAAAATTGACACACCTATAAACTTATGTTGGCTATGCCAATAAAGTGAAATTTTTTTTTGACAGTTTACTGAACCTCGTTACTTACCAGAAATTGCAGGGGTGAGAATACCATCTCCTATGGCCATGCAGGTACCGATAAGCACAACAAAAAGAAGTGCATTTTTCTTGTAAGTGTGTGCCTCCAGCCACCGCTTCACCTTTGCGGCAAGTGAATTTACCTCATGGGTCTGACGGCTGTACGTTGTCAGTTCCTCGTCAGTATGGTGCTGGTTCGGTATTGTGTTTATTTTTGCGTGACGACAAAGCAGTGAATAAAGTGCAAATGTGCCACCTGGATTTTATACATTTTGAGTATTAGAATTTTATATTACTATGCTATATATCCTTAATTAATTATGACAATACAATGCAGAAATACTACATGTCAACACAAAAGGAAAATGACAATAATTTTGAAAATAGTAAAAATTAGAACAATACCAATAGTCATAATAATTATATATTATTATCATTGCAAGCATAATTATTTTACATTAATAACAACATCACATTGGACAAATTCAAACATACTTATTAAGATAAATTTTGCCAGATGCCCTTGCAAAATATAATTCCCATGAACTATAAGTACTAGTGCTATTTTCTCAAAATATGACAAAATTACCCCTCTTTCACATTCGTAAGCAATCAAGCAAAGCACACTTTTATATTTCTTACTTCTCCAGAAATTCTATATGCATCATGTTCTACCAGCTAAAATTAAAAAATACAACATCAATGAAACAAATAATTATCTCACCTTGACCATTGTCATTTGCACGAAGCACAACAAATACATACTTGAGTAGAGGTATCAGCGTAAGAGAATAAATAATTAATGAAAGAGCCCCAATTATATCTTCTTCATCTTCTACACCATGTGGAAATACATTGTTAAATACATACAATGGTGAGGTACCTAGATCTCCAAATACTACTCCAAGACTTTGGTATGCAAGCCTCAGTAGTAACAATGATGAAAATTTCTGCACCAAAAATATGAACAATTAGAAATTATCAAAGATTTACACTTTAGTTTGCTTGTTTAAACTTCTAACTTAATTTATTATACAGGTACTGATTCTTTTCACCTTCCCTCTCAAGTCTCAAGTTATCTGTATCTATTGAGTTTGTGAAACTAATTCATTCTAGCACTAACTCTGTCCCCACAGGACACAAGTCTGTCTCATCGCTACCAAGAACATACGATAATAATATTTATAATTGTAATTACAATTGTAACAATGATAAACACAATGACAACAGCCATAATATAAATAATAGTATACAAACAGCAGTAATTATATTGGTCTACGTAATAAAAAACGATGATGATGATAATAAATATTTGAAACCTAATTTTGATTACAGTAAATTTTTCAAGAGAGAAATGTGCGCTTATAGAAAGAAAAATAGCCCAATTAAAACTTTGCACATTGGTACTGGTGTGAATTGGTTGTCACATACCAGTACCTGCTGTGAACGCATTGAGATACTTTGTTTTTTGGTGACACAAGTCCCCTGGGCCTGGTTCAGCCCATTTCAGTTCTCTTTCTTCTGCCTGAGTTACCGTGTTTTAATAAAGTGTAAGCACTAAAGCCTAATTCATTAACCACTGAATCTAACTTGAAAGGAAACCAATTGAAACAAAATAAAATGCAGTTCATTAAAAAGAAGAAATGACAAGTGCTTGTCTCAAAATGACAGTAGCGATGTTTTCTATTCTTACCAAAAGAAGTCATTTTATTAGAACAAAGTCACTATTATTACTTGAAAAATAACCTTTTCAATTATTATTTTTGAGTAAAAAGATCCTTTCCAATTATAGTATCTCAAGTTGTTCTTACAAAGTTTACTCACTGGGGAAAAGGATGGGAAGCTTAAATGACAGTTCGAAGTTAGCATCAAACTGACTTGGGTATTTCCCTTTTTCTAAAAGAAAAAAATAAATTAATTAAATTGCCCAATTTGTCAACAAAATTAATAAAAAAAAAACCTTTTCTCTATACATATTTCTTAGTCGTCCTGCTTCTTCATCCATGGGTTGATCAAGGTTTTGATCCAATTCCCACATCACCCCTTTACTCGTCGTCTCATTTCTGGTAGCTGAATCCATTAAAACCAGGCCAATTTGCACCTTAACTTCCAAAAATCTTCAGAATTGCTCTTCAGTTCTTCTTAGTTTCACCAAAAGAAATCCCAAAATTGTCCAGTAAAAGCGAACTAAATTGGGTTTGCTGAGACTGATGCATATACAGCCTATAATTTCTGATCACAAATTTGACCTAAACAAGTCTTCATCTCTGTTTGAGAAAAAAAAAAAAAAAAAAAGCAACTCCCTTTGCTATTTCAGAAGTCCCAACAAGAAAGGAAAATTGATGCCCCAAATGAGATTCAAATATTTCTAAAAGAAGAAAAACTTGCTCAGTATAATTACCCCAAACCAATAGTCCAATATTTCCAAAATTTACGGAAAGGAAATAGAAAAAAAAAAAAAAAAAAACTAATATTGCCGCCTCAGTGGCTAAAATCGGAACAGGAGCAAATTGCGCCGACAGAAGAGAGTGAGGGACAGGAGGAATAAGAGGGAGAAACAGAGAGAAATGCAAGACATGCGCTTGGGAGGAAGAGGAGGAGGAGAGAGCGAGAGGGACAGAAGTGGGGGTGGGCCTGGAAATGGAGAGAGAGAGAGGTGATAAGAGGCAGATGGCAGAGGCATCAGCAGAAGGGCAAAATACAGTAATATTTTATTGGATTTGGTGCACTATACTGCAAAACACCGAGAGAAGCAACAATTAGGTCCCAGAAGAGTCCGGGGATTCAATGCGTTCCAAAATTTTTAAATATAAATTATATTAATAAATCATTGTACGGTTACAAAATAATTTTAAATATATATTCTATATAATTTAATAACATTTACACGGAATAAAACCGTATTTCAAAAAATAATATTAGAATATAGGGTTGTCAAACGACTCTCTTGTAAATATCACTCGGGATATGCTCCAGAATCCGACATTTTTATTAATATTCAAAGTTTAATAGAAATTAATATCCAAATGAGAGGGTCAGAATTATTGACTATTATTACCAAGTAGCACACTTCATTTTCTTATGTGACAAACTTATCCTGATGAGATGGGAATACTCAGGAAAGTTCTTTACTCAATTTTTATATAAACTGCTCAATAATAAAGGAATTCTGGCTCCTTACCCTCTCATTTGGTGGACTTTACTAGTACCTCAAAATTAGAGTATTCATGTGGTTAACAATGCACAAAATAATTCTTATTAAAGACACTATGACAGCTAAAGGATGGATAGGCAATCAAAATTGTCAGTTTTGCCCTGAATTAAAAACTAGAGACCATTTATTTCTCAATTGTAATCTGGCTTAACAGATTGGTTCTGGCTAGGTAAAAGCTAACTGGTAATGACTTGCCGGCATACATTGGATGACATTTTCCTATATGCTATCTCATTGTCTACTTTTGAAAAAACAGGATTATTAATAGTTCTTAGTGCAGTATGTTAGGTTATTTGGAAACATAGAAATGATAGATGCTTTAATGATTGTTCAATCAAAACAGCTAGATCTCTTATTTTACTAATTAAATCCACTATTGATTACTGGACATAAAATGTCAAGAAGAAAACCAAAGAGGCTGCTGCTGGCTGGATGTAGTTGAAGATGCCATACCCCTGGACTTCATTCCCCCTGGCATGGAGTTAGTTCCTTGTCAACCTGACACTGGAGTGGATGAGGATGCTGCATGAAGACACACTGACCAACTTTTTTTGTATCTAGTTTAACCCTCAACCCTTTACTAAGTGACTTAAAATTTGCTTTCTTTACATACTTTTGGACTTTAGCTAGTACTAGATTATGGTTATTCTGTTGCTTGCTTGGCAAGCTTTTAGCTTTTGGATGTGATCAGGGATATATAGCCATGTTAGACATATGCATGTAATTATTCTATTTCAGTAATGAAATGGGCTTTTTAGCCTCTTTTAAAAAAAATTAATTAATATATTCAGATCCCCTGAGTATTTATAAAATTACCCATACTGGCTATTTTCTGGCCGGTACCCAATTTAATCAATTACCGGTCAGAAAATGGTCAGTACCCTGTTTAATCTATTACCGGCCAGAAAATGGCCGGTATCTTTGCCATATATATGTGTGGAGGGCCGAATTTCATATTCATTTCATCAAATTTTACACTATCTCTCCTCGGTTGAGCTCTTTCTCCCAGATTTCTCCATCTCTTACCAAATTTGCAAATAAGTCCCTCTAATTTTTAAAAATACCGCCGAGCGGATACGCAGCGAGGTTGAGGCTGATGTCGTTACACCGAGATAGAGAGTCTAGCCGGTTCGAGTGAACATCGGAGTACCAGCTGAGTGATGGTCCCCCGATCCGTGGCAGTGATTGTTTTGTACTACTTATATTTGATATACTGTGTTTGGATTATCTTATATTTTGGTTCTTTTTTATGTATGCTTTTATGGTACTATTTTTATATTTTTTTAGATCTTTTTTCGTCACTAACTTACGCAAAATTACACAAATTACTCTAAAATAAAATAAATTATTAGGATTATACTAATTTAAACTAATGAGAATTGTACTAAAATAAAATAAAACATCAGGAATATGCTAAATTAAACTAAGTTACGCTAAATTATACTAAAATAAAATAAATTATCATAATTATGCTAAACAGAAAATACTACAACAACAACAAAATACTACAACATAAAATCTAACGGAAAATACTACAACAAAAATAAAAAAATTAAAATTAAAAGTACCGGCTATTTTCTGGCCGGTAATAGATTAAACAAGGTACCGACCATCGGAAATAGATTAAAGAAGGTATCGACTATTTTCTGGCCGGTAGTTGATTAAATTAGGTACCGGCCAGAAAATAGCCGGTATGAGTATTTTTATAAATACTCAGGTTTTTTTTTCTGTCCTTCCATTTTTCTGTCCTTTTTTTCTTCCTTTGTGGAACACAGCATGACAGTCTCACATATTTTTCTTTAAGCCTGTTAATATTTCTTTACAGAATTTAAGAGGTAATTGGTCAATAAATATAATGTAATATGGATATATAATATTAAAGATTAATTTATTTTCACCACTTAATAATAAATAAATAGTTGTCAAAATAACATTAGATATATGTTAGGTATGATTTAGAATTATTTATTACTAAAAATTGGTATAATTTAAAAACCACACTGTTCATTTGTTGAGCGATTTAAAAATTAACCGTTTCAGATATTTTGGCACTTTATATATAGCCAAATATTTTTATATTACACATAATCTGATATTGTTTCAGAGATATATTAATTGAATTTTTTTTATTTTTTTCTCTTTTTAAAAAAAATAATGAAATAAATTATCGTGCTCTTCAAAATTTTAAAACAAAATATCTTTATAAGCCCTTTTACTCGCCCTTCCTTTCCCTCGTATTACTTCAAGTTCTCTTATACATTTTCGATTTTTTCATCTCAGATAAGGTTTTGGAATTTCGCATAAAATTTATTTGATGCATATAGGAAAAATATTTGTATAAAAATTATCTGATATAAAATTAAATATTATATAAATAACTAAACCAATAACAATAAGAAATTATTGTGTCTTCCTTTCCTATTTCTCTCCCATAACTAGAAACAAAAGAGATCGTACTAAAGAACTGAGGTAACAGGAGTTAGTCTTTAGTCTACAACAAAGGGCCATACCCGAACAAGTATCCTCTCCCATATGTGTAAAAGATTTCCTTCACTTTACGGTTTGAGATTTATCCTCAACCGCTTTGAGATTCGGGCTAGTGCAGGGGCAGTATTATTGGGCTTTGAGATTCGTGCAAAGTAAAAAGAACGGTCCGGATCCACTAATTCTAAAATATTCCCTTTTAGGGCCTGTTCGGTGTGGTACTGTGCGCGTGGAGAAAAAAAGTTCACTCAGACTGAATTTTATTTTCCCACGAGCACAGTAAAATTCAGTTCAAAACTTTTCTGTTCCCATGCCATTCCCGTTCCCCTCTTGACGCCAAACAGGCCCTTACAGTACCAGGGAGGATGTGAATTCGGCCATACTCTCCGGATGAGAAGTCTTTACGAACAATTAAATGAAAGTTCGTAAACTAGACATCTATCTCTCTATCTCAAAAAACATTCTGAGCATATAACTTCCTATCAAAATATTAACGGAATATAACTTTTTCGTTAGTATTTTGAACGAAATGAGCATATTCTATTAAAATTTTAGATGGAATGAGCATATTCCGTTATATTTTGAACGGAATGAAAATATTCCGTTAATATTTTGGATGAAAAAGTTATAGAGTGACTAGATTGACAAATTAAAAATTCAGTGGCTATGAAATGACAAATCAAAGTAGAATAACGAATTCGTGACAAAGGACAGTTTAGAGACCTATAATATATGATGTTGTTGACTCACTCTGCAAGATCGTGGGCAGATCTACCGAATAAGTTCTACCTGAAAAAAAACTAAATTGAATACTAATCTATACAATCAAACTGTAAACTAAGTTCTTCGAATAAGTTGTACACTGTACAGAGAAATATATAATTATCTTTGACTTGCGTGATGTGATAAGCTGATATTAACAAATGAACAGTGGATACATTCAGCCAGTGGTGATGAATTATCTCATAAAATTATCTTTGACTTGCGTGATGATAAGCTGATAATAACAAATGAACAGTGGATACATTTGTACAGCCATGCACCTGGCCTATGCACCACTTTAGAATAGTTGGGAAGGGGCCATCTGGATTGTCCTTTCTAGAGTATATAAAATTCTGATCATATTTTTATATTAGTTGCACTGTAAAGATTAGATTTCACAAAAACCTTGTTTAGTGAGATCATCAAGTATATTAACTACCGTATGATTACGTGGGTTAAATAACTAATCATTCTAGTTAGGATTGCACAATCAACTTCGTACCCTGTGCTCGCCTGACGGGGCACAAGGAGGTCAATTTGGGTCCGATGTCTATCGGACTCAAAGTGAGTTCGATGGGTTCGATGACCGTCCAATTTGCTTTAAGATTCGCACCCGCAAATTTCGCGTCTGCTTTAATATTCATGCGCACGAATCTTAAAGTGAATCGGACGGTATCGAAACTCATTGAACCCAAATTTGAATCCGATGGGCATCGGACCCAAGCTGTCCTCGGGCACAAGTACCACATTCGTTTATTTATTAAGTTAATTAGTTTGAGCAAAAATCACTACAATGCCCCCCTCTTTTTTATTATTTTCATTTCATAGAGTAAGGATCTGTTTGCTAAGAATTTTTATGGGATCCGATCTATTCTTCTTAACTTTGCACAAATCTCGAAGTTCAATAATATTGTCTCCTGTGCTAGTCCGATTCTCAAAACGGCTGTGAGTAAATCTCAAACTATAAAGTGAAGGAAATCTTTTACACATATTAGAGATGATACTTGTTCATTGCTTAGGTGGTAAGCAATGTTATACGAAAAAATTAGCATCAATTCCCACTAAATATTGGCCTCATATAAAGTTTGTCCTCTTTTATATATAGCTTTTTTTTTATTTTTTTTTCACAATTGAAGATCTCTTCTTCCCAATTCTCAACTTATCCCATGTTATTATACGGCTAGTTGAGGTGTTCATGCTGACTTTGTGACCAGAAAATTTATTTGAAATTTTAAGAGTATAGAAAAGATTCTTCTAAGAATTAATGCAGTACCTTGCCAGTTGATTTATCAAATTTAAAAAAGAAACAATTATTATGTCAACTTCATGTTTATTATTCTATAATTGTACCTTGTGAAATTAATTATGAAAAAAAAAAACCACATGCGCACGTACTGAAGTTTGTATGTACATTGCAAATATGAGGTTCCTAAGATCTATATATGTAAAATGAGTATTATTGGTTTTGTGCTCCAATCCTACTTCACATCTTTATCATTGTTTTTAAAGTCTAAATAGTCGATCTGAACCTCTCAACATCATCTACATATTAGAATGTGCTTGGAGACCAAATTTTATATTTTTTTGAAATTCTTTTACTACTTATTTAGATAGATACAAAATCACTGTTTTCAAATAATTCTGCATCATTAAACAATTTTTTTACCTATCTTAAAAAATAGTAAGAAAAGTTAAAAAAATATAAAATTTGGTCTCCAAGTACATTTTAATATGAAGATCATGTTGAGCGATTCGGATCGACTATTCGAACTTTAAAATCAGAGATAAGAATGTGAAGTGATAGGAACACAAAACCAATAATGCATCTTAGCTCTATTCATAAAATAAACCCTTATCACTTGTACTTCTAAAAAAATGATGTATATAAATGCCCAAAAATAACATGTCCATATTTTTTTTTGTTAATTCCTGCTTACTAATAGAAAAAAAAAAAAATCATGAACAGTCTAAAAAAATAATTAACTGCAATGGTAAAGGAAAAAAAAATTAAACGAGGCTTGAAGTCTCTATCTATAAACGGTGTCATGGTATTATAAAACATGTAGTGTCCAAAATACGGTATTGTAGATAGACACGTCACCCGACAAGATATAACAATTGGATTGAGATTATTTAAAACTATACTAGAAGTTTCCCTTTCCCTATCAAGAGCATAGGACAAGATTTACGTGTGCTCCCGATCTAATATTTTAATACAACTAAATATTAGTTGATTAAGATTGCTTTAATTAGATGACAAAAGGTATCACTACTAAAATGTTTTTTTTCTTAAGTATGAAATAAGAGTTAGAACTCTTCAATTTTATAGAAACTATGCAGAAATTTTTTTCATAAAAATTATTTATAAATTATATGTTGATCAAATAATTGACTTAAATTATTTTTTCTTTTTAATTTTATTACTGACATTACTTAATAGAAATTCTAAAATTAATTTTAGAGATGTGAGAGTTTAGAAACTTTAACAAGAAGTAATGTTTTAACAACTGGATTAGACATGATTTTCATATTTTATTTTATTTTTTTTAGGGGAAGGGAAGCTGCTTCTCAGGCGGAACAAAGAAAATATGTTCCTAGAATTTAGATACGAAACTAATCATTGCCCTGATTTATGATTCAGTATATATAATTTACTATTAAGCACAAAATAATTGGTCTGTATAAATAAATATATATAGATCATTCAAATCAAATTAGACGGGCCAAACTGCATCTCAATTCTTACTGTTAGAACTGGTAATAATTTTTAAACTCAACTAATAGTTAAAGTGGTAAGCTAGTTGGATGATTTTCAAAAGGTCTTGTCTTAGTTGACACTAGTGTTGTAAATAATAGGTATACGGTCGTCAGACGGATAGAGTACCGTCAAGCAATTAATCGGAAATAATTGGTCATAAGAAAATAATCAGCCGATTAATCGAGAAAATCCGTGACAGTTTGATCACTGTCAATGACTAATCGGCCTAAACGGACACTGGTTGACACAATATGATGAGTGACTTATGAAAGTATTGACAACAAATGGTACTATAACAACTAATCAATCAAAACTAATCTTATATCATATGATTCGAAAGGAACTATTTTGAACCTTCCAATTTTATTTTTGTATTAATAAAATGAGTAAAATTGCATGAGTTATAGCTCAAAACTCGATGCGAATCTGACTTGAATTTACTTCGCCTCGAGCTTGATTTAACATTTATCACATCATAGCGGAACGGTTAAAAAGCAGTATTATGCCCATATTACACCGTTATAGTATTGATAGCGCCATAGCTTTTATGATCTAAAAACGCTTAGAACCTTAATTTAAACATAACTTCATATATATTAACAAAATTTAATTTAGAAAATCTAGCCTTGACAATGACAAATATGATAACTTTTTTGTAATTTTAACTATGAATTCTTCTCAAAAGTTTTATTTAAGATGAACGTAATTATAATTAAAATATTTTTTTTCAAAAGATTAACATTTAGTTTTGCAAAGTACCATAACCACACTCTTCATTTTTCATCAATTTTTTAACAGCATAATTTTATACTAAATTAATACGAAATACATAAATTTGGCATGTAAATACATTAATCGTGAAGTAAATCGGTTTCAATTGTTCAGATTCTTCATTTGAAACCCAATGCAATAGGTTTTAGTGATAAACACATTAAAATCTTGATGAGCTTAAAAATAAACTAGATTTACCATATATATGTCTATTAGATAGGTAGCAAATTACTGTTTTTTACTGTCCAAATTTTCAGATCAAGTGATTTTCTATCTATCTTAAAAAATAGAAAAAAATTCTACAAATATAAAATTCGGTCTGCAAGCACATATTCATATAGAGATCATGTTGAACGGTTCGGATTGACTATTAGAATTTTAAAAACGAAACTATTGATCCGTATTACGGACCAATCTGTGCTATGAATAGTATCATACATAGACTCACCCATTCTGTTAGTGTTTTTAATTTTGACTAAACATTTATCAATATTTATGTTATAAAAAAATATAGCTATTAATATGTGTCCTTTCCATTAGAGAAACAATGCTGTTCAACAAGGGAACCAATATAGTAATAAGGTATCAAAGTTGCAAGTTAGCGGAGGTAAAGTTTATTAATTAATTGTGTACTTGGTAGTTTAGATGGGGAAGTGCCAAATCTTGCCATTGTCAGGGGTCGGACTGCCTCCAACTCATTAAACCACCTATCAATAAATGCACAATATGCGGTCCATAAACGCCGACTCTACTTATGTTAGATATGAGAGGAGAGCTCCACTTGTAACATTTAAAAGTTACAATATCTCGTAATAATTTAGTTTTGTAATTTTTAAAATTTGAACAGTCGATCCAAACCGTTCAACATGTAATCTGTACTAAAATGTGCTTGATGATCAAATTTTACATTTTTTTGAATTTTTTTACTATTTATTAAATATTTTACAAAACTGTTGTTTTTCAGTGATCTAGAATTATCTAAAAACAACGGTTTTGTAAAATACTTAATAAATAGTAAAAAAATTCAAAAATGTAAAATTTAAATCTTCAAGCACATTTTAATACAGATTACATGTTGAACAGTTTAGATCGACTGTTTGGACTTCAAAAATTGCAAAACTAAATTGTTCTAACTTTCAAATGTTATAAGTGGATTCCTCTAGATATAAATTATGAATAAAATTCAAACCGAAACAAGATTGATGCTGAAATACACTGTTTTTTTTAAACCGGACCGGATCAAGCTGAAATAAACCGAAACCGGTCAGATTTACAGTTTGGTTTGTTATTATAATCGGACATGCAATAGAACCAAAAATATTTAATTAAACCAGCCGATTTTATAAGAAAAAAAAACCCGGGAAACTAAATCCAAAAGAACCATCAATCATATTTCCGACTAAATCATATTTATGAGCAATAATGCGAGCAACTTCAACAATCAAAATCATTCCTCTTCATAAAGTTCGAGATGAGAACTATAATATCTCTGATTGCTCGTAATTATTTGGAGCATTTTGGGCTTATATGTCGTCCAATTCAGCTCCAGAACCGTTCAATCTGCATTAAGATCTGTGCACATAAAAATTAAAGCAGACACACTGATTTTAAAGCAGAACACACGCATTTTAATGCGGATCGAACAATGGTTGAGCTCATCGAACCAAAGTAGGTCCGTTGAACCAAAGTTTTCTTAATATTTTTTTATCAATTCTCCCACTACATTTGCCTCTTAAAGATATGTTGGTTATTATAAACAATGGTAATTTTTCACAGATAGCCTTACACTTATTATTACATAAATCTAATATCGTCATCTGTTTTATAAATAAAAAGTAAAATTAGAAATGTTGAATATTTGATAATTGGATACTTTTATAATAATAATAATAAAATGAGGAGGGTTCAAATGCCTCCATTTTTCATGCCTCCACCATGCCTCCATTTTTAAAAACTTTAATAACTCAAAATTTAAAACTTAAAAGTCAAAATAAAACCGTTGGATATGATCTACATCATTTTATCTATGTGCTCATAAAAAATTATCACATTTTGATTTTGTTTTTATGTGAATCAATAAGTTGAAAAATCAACGTCTAGAAATTATCCACATTAGTACATTTTTTACAAGCTCTTGATGACAATCAAAACAAAATTGAAATGTCATAATTTTTTACACGTGCATAGATAAAATGATTTAGATCATATCCAACGGTTTTATTTTGATTTTTAAGTTTTAAATTTTGAGTTATTAAAGTTTTTAAAAATGGAGGCATGATGGAGGCATGAAAAATGGAGGCATTTGCACCCTCCTCTAATAAAATACAAGCCCATTGACAGAATAAATTTTTAGGACTATGGGTGAAAAAATTACCATGACTTTATAATAATAACAAGTCTTTCAGTGGTAGATGTCATGGGAGAATTCATAAAAAGCTTTAAGAATAAAAAGGGCAAAAGGTTGCAGTTGAAATAATTAAGAATCTTCTATGTAATGGTGTTTAGAAGGGATCCGAATCTGCTGAAATTCGAGGTCGGTACTGTTCACCCTGAAATCTCTGCAATCCGAATCCAACTGTTGAACTGTTTCGAGATACGTGCATAGAAAAATCAGCTGTTTCGAGATGCGTTCTCGAAAAAATTCGATGACTAGATTTCAGATTGCAGGGATTTCAGGGTGAACAGTACCCGATCCCAGAATTTTAGCTGATATTTATTTCCGTTTAGAAGCATCTCAGTTGTGCTATTTTGACAAATATGAAAATATTTATGTCATTTTTTAATTTGATTTAATTATACAGAAAAAAAAACCGGCTCAGACATGATTTTTTTTAATAAACCGTTATACCAAAAAAAATAAGAAAAGAACATGATTGGGGCATTTTTTTTTTTTTCAAAAACCATGCATCAGTGCCGAATTTTTTCAAAAATTGCACCAATCATGTTATTTTGTTATTTATTTTTAACAACGGTTTATAAAAAATATCATCAGACATGATTTGATTTCTTTGATCTGACTGGAACGGTTGAGATCAATTTAGGTTCTATAATGCGATTCTAAGAATTGGTGAGGGCCCATCCAGTAATATACCATTACCAGCGGTCCAGCGCCAGCCTTTTTTGCAGTGAGATTTTTGGTGGGAGAGCATGTTGGGTCTGATGCCCATTGGACTGAAATTTGGGTCCGATGGATTTGAGACCGTCCGATATGCTTTAATATTCGTGCGCACGAATTTTAAAGTATACGTGAAAGTTGCGGACGCGAAATCTTAAAGTAAATCGGACGGTCATCAAACTATCGAACTCACTTTGAGTCCGATGGACATCGGACCCAAATTGACCTCTTTTGGTGGAAGAGTTAGGTTTTACCTTTTCAGCTTATCTCGTTTATATCAGATATCATATCTCCTGTCCTATGTAGAAACCAAACCAAAGCTTATCGGTTTGCACTTTGCACCGTGACAAGATAAATGATCTAAGCTATCATGTCAATTTTAATTCATCAACTGTTCATTTGTTCTTTTCGTTTTCAATTTATATCCATGTCCTTTACATTTATTTATTTGAATCCAGTCGTCACATCAACCGAATAGAGTGTACTCATGATTTTTATTTGGAGCATGCAAGAAAATTTACTGGTACAACTAGTGAGTTGTGAGCTGCTGCTGCGAATTAATTAATTTAAACAGAAAATTTTCTAAAGAAGTAGGTAACAATTCGATTATATATAAACATATATTCAGTTTTTAAAATTCAGAGTTGATGTGGTTCCGCCACTGTAGACCAACATTCATAGGACTCATATTTATTCAACACTTTTTTTTGGATTCAGATCAGCTGAAATCCAAAATACATGAATAGTGTTTCTGAAATTCTGAAACCAGCCGTTCAACTTTTTCTGTGCACGCATCTTGAAACAGCTAGTTTTTCTGTGCACGTATCTCGAAACAGTTCAACGGCTGGATTTTGAATTTCAGGAATTCCATGAACACTGTTCATGCACTGGGATTTCAGCAGATTTGGATCTCTTTTTTTTAATAGAGGGTTTGATGGTTAGGCCACCCAACACCATTTTCAAACTTTTGTTATTACAACAAAAGATTTTCCTCATCCCAATTTCAAAACTACGACCTCTCATGTAAGAAACATGTGTCTTTGTCACAAAAAAACTGGTTCTTATTCAACACTTATTTCTTTTTTTTATATCTTTCTATTCTTTAATTCAAGAAGGACAACAATAATAAAAATCAAACAGCTAATAAATACAAAGGCTTAAGAAAAGCAAGAACAAGCAATTATTAATGAAACAAAAATGGCACATGTAGAGTACATTCAAGGAGGGATAAAATTATCCATAAAATCAGAAATTTTGAAAGTCGTGTTAATAATAAAATTTGTAGTGCTATTATTAGCATCCGTATGAACATGTTGAACATATCAAGTACTATGACCCATTTTTTTTTAATTCGGAAATCTCTGACCTTAACCCTGATTGAGTTGATAAAGATTCTAAATTACACATGCTTAGCCTAGTTCGTACCAACTATGTCTGGAACATGTGTGGAGGATGTATTTAAGGATCTCGATGGCATTTTTCTTAATTTTTTTTTTTTTTTTTGTAGAACGTACTTAACTAAGATTGTATATAAATTAGGGAACAGCTTGGGTCCGATGGGTTTAGGGACCGTCCGATCCACTTTAAGAGTCGTGCGCATGGATTTTAAAGCAAACGGGAAAGTTGCGGATACAAATTTTAAAGTAGATCGGACGGGCAACGAACCCATTGAACTCACTTTGAGTCCGATGGACATCGAACCCAAGCTGCTCCCTATAAATTAGGAGAAAGGGAGGGGGGGGGGGGAGGATATTCTTCTTAATTAATCCTTTCGCGACAAAAAGTTTCTCTTTTTCATATCCGAATTGTAAGAATAAGAAATCCCGAAATTTTTATTAATACCATTCTAAAAAAAAAATAAACTAAAAGACTACTAAACTTGGAGAATTCCATATTTATCAGGACCGTAATGACAAATGACGGCTCCTCAAAAATCCAAAAAACTCAGCATATTACAATATATTTTTTTATTTTTGAGGGGCTGCAATGACAAATGCCGGCCTCCAAGAATGAGGCCGCCATTTTATCGTTGCAGCCCTGGTATTTTTCGAATTCTTCATGTTTTCTGACTTTTTTTTTACAGTGATATTAAAAAAAAATCGGTAAGAAATCAGTTCTTGGTGGCTATGTGGATGCAATAATAAGGGGAATTTGCATCCTTTATGGCACTAGAAATTTCACTAGAGTTGTTCCATTTATGTAAATATTTGTAAATATTTGATCTGCACAAATTTTTAGTTGTTCGGATGAATCTTAATACATATTAAATGATTTTGACTTGACATCGAATAAAATTTGTTCAGACGTTCATCAGACCGCCCCGATCTCCGGTGCCACAAACTGTTAATATTATTAGTGATTCATTATTTTAAAAAGTGTACATTAATTTGTTTGTTTATTTTGCATTAATTTGTTTATCCCTTAGCTTAATACATTAATTTGTTTATCCCTTAGTTTTAAAATATAGTTTTAAAATGTGGTTTTGAATATGTGATATTTGTTTGTTTATTTTGCTATTGTATAATGTGTAAGCAGAAAAAAAGTACAATGAAAATTAACAGTTATGAAAGAAAATAAAAAATTAATGCACCTGATTAATTACAGCGATTATTTTTTTTCTCTTGTGCAAAATGAATTTTACAAAATATATAATATTAGTCATAGTGTATGATTCGCATATTAAATAACATCAATGATGCATATTTATTATTGGTTAATTTTACAAAATTAATGTTTTATAAAAAAAAAATCAAACAACATATTCTTTCAAAATATATATATATTTTATGGAATCTAAAAACAGAAAGCTCCAATTTCCCCTCCCTCCTGTTTCTTATTAAACACTATTATATTTCCAGTGTTTTGCTATCTTCCAACGGTAGAATTTGAGGCTAATTAGTTAGAAATTTTGCATGCTATGTTCATTTTAGCCTTGTCACAATTAGGATATATCACCATATTCCGAAATTTTTATTCTACCATAACAAAAAAAAAAAAAAAAAAAAAAAAAAAAAAAAACCAAAACACTCTGTTTTTGGAGAAATTCGAAATTTACTCAGGCCGCTCAGGTATTTTGTGGTTCCAAAAACTGAAGTCCGCACAATACCGCTGCGGCCCCAGTCAAGAAGCCGCTCAATGCCCCTGCGGCTCTCATTTTTTTTTGTTTTAGCACAGAATTTTAACAGAAAGAACAAAAAAAGTGAGGACGACTAAATTTAAGACACCTGGCTTTGGCTTTGTTGGAGTCACTGTACTTGCATTTGGAAATAGAAAAGTCGAACTTACTCTGTGTGGAGTCACTCAGTTTAATTATTTGCGACACTTGGTTTTGTTGGAGTCACTCAGTTTAATTATTGTTGTATTATCTTTCTCTTTATTCCGATGAAGATGGATGGAGTCAAAGCATCCTATGGTGTCACAAATTCCAAAGCACCTACAAAAAAACAAAAACAAAAAAGTGCCGCAGGGGCATTGTGCGCCCCCTGTTTGCAACGGTATTGTGCGGACCCCAGTGTTTGAGACCGCAGAATGCCAAAGCGGCCTAGATAGAAATCGAATTTACCAGAAACAGAGGTGTTTTGGTTTTTTTTTTTTTTAGATTATGTTATAAATAAAAATTTCGGCACCATATTAGTCTTTTTTTTACGCATTTAACATGAGTGATGAGCACTGATTTAAGAAATTCATATACCTTCTTTTAATACATTTCTTGAGCCAATTTTAATTAACATTGATATTCAGTTGTAACATATATAATATTAAAAGGACCGTCTATGATCTCTATACAATCGCTGGCAACAAAAGTAGTTAAGAACAATCTACAAGAAATAAATTGTGCAGTTAATTTTGTTAACTATTAGTTTTTCAAGTAAAATTAGAGATGAAGTCACTCAATTATTCAATATCTATATTTAATGTCTATATGAAATTCATATTCAACTTTTTTTTTTCTGTCTGTAACCTCTAGGCATTGTCAAAAAAATTTACTATTTTTTAATAGTAGAAAACCGCTCTTTTTGAATGGTTCCGAACTATAAAAATAGTGATTTGAAATATTTTAAAAAATAGTAAAAAATGTCCAAACAATGTAAAATTTGGTCTCCAAGCACATTTCAATATGAATATCTTGTTGAGCGGTTTGAATCGACTGTTTGGTCTTTTAAAACGGAGATATGAGCGTGAAGTAAAACAAGATCCTTACTTCGCAACTCACCCTAGCCCATCTCTCTCTCTCTCTATATATATATTAAATGTTGATTCTCAGTTTGCTAACTATCAACATGATCTAAGATTCTATCAATGTTGGACACAAATCGGGTTCAAACCAATAATTAATCGGGTTTGAATAGCTTATCATGCTCAAATTCATTAACTAATCGGGTACTAGATAAAAAAACAACAAAAATAATATCATACATAATAAAAAAAACAACAAAAATAATATCATACATAATAAAAAATAACAAAAATAATCTCTTACATAATAAGAAACAACAAAATAATATTCTTTTATCTATTTAAAACAACAAAGACGATCGGGGGAGAAGGGGGAATTAATTTCTAGAGAAAAAATTAATCCCGATCTATTAAGTCAAAATTATTTTTCAAAACTCAGGAGAGGCAGTTGCCCTATAGTATATACTGGATACTTTCTATCTCCGGAGAGATCAAGTCGCAGTGTGTCTAAGCACGTCCTAACTCGAGAGAGATTAGTCTGTGCGGATTAGGTTTGTATTTATTACGTGTCCAGATGAAACTGAGTGTAGATCTGGTGGGTACGTAACTCTATCCTCTATGTACCCTATGTTGCTGAATTTTGGACCTCGAGCTCAGTGAACTCGGAGGTATTTATAGGTCTATAGGTCGGTTTTGATCTCGTACGGACGTCCCGTGTGGGCTTGTCCCACAGACCGGTAAGTCGATTAGAGTCTCGTACGGACGTCCCGTGTGAGCTTCTATCTGAACTTATTATCTGAGCTTATTAGTAAATAAGCTCATAAGAGTTTTATGGAGCTTTTAAGTATATGGCCCTATCAATACTTGATCCACCTCTGTTTATCAGTGCATGACGTAGCAATCTGAATGCAATAGTTTTATGCTGGAATTTGAAAGAAGGAGATTTGTATTTGGGACCAAAAAAAAAAAAATTAAAGGACATTTTGTTTGTTGTTTTAAAAAGTAGAAGTACTTTATAAAATTTGTCCTTTTACTATTTGATATTTGAATTTTATAATAGATAATTCGAAGCACATGTATGGCACGACGTGGAAAAAGAATCTATATTTCTGTCCTATTAACAGAGCAGTTTTGGCGTTTCTAAATTAACGCGTGCTTTCCATTCAAATCATGAATAAGAGTTAGTTTAAGGGTACATTTCGCTCGAGGTCACTAAACTTTGTCCTTTGTCACGAATTGGTCACTCAACTTTGATTTGTCCCTCCATAGCCACTGAACTTTTATTTTGTCCCAATCAAGTCACCCTATAACTTTTCCATCCAAATTATAACAGAATATGCTCATTCCGTCCAAAAATTTAACGGAATATGCTCATTCTGTCCAAAATACTAACGGAAAAGTTATATTCCGTTAATATTTTGGATGGAAAAGTTATAGGGTGACTTGATTGGGTCAAAATAAAAGTTCAGTGGCTATAAATGGACAAATCAAAGTTGAGTGACCAATTCGTGACAAAGGACAAAGTTTAGTGACCTCCAGCGAAATTTACCCTTAGTTTAATTTATTGAACAGACTCTGAGCAAAACTTAATAAGTCAATGGAAACAGTGCAATTTGAAAAGCACAGATTTGGTATATGCTAAACAGCCTCCCCAGTATATGCTTAATTGCTTATTCAAAACCACCCTTGAGAGAGATGTGATAAAGAAAGTAATAAATGCCGTGTACTTATCTAAGGTTGACACTTCAAACATACAAGCTTGAGTTTAACAGAAATTCTCCTCTCAATTAATTATAAGTTTAAATTTCAAAATTGAATCGAAAATTGGCGCATATCATATTTCATGATTAATTAACAAAAAATTAACAAGTGTAATTTTATAACTTTCAAAGACAGCTGTCAAAATTAATCAGAAAATAATTTAAATTATTAAATTAATATGAGCTTAAAAGTAAAAAAGGTTCATGTTCTCAATCACTGCCTTCCGGATCTCCTATAAGTCTATAACAGAAAAGAAGCATTTGTTTAATAAATTTTATATTTTAGCAGCAGATGAGATCTTAAGATAAAATCTTATCCTTATTTTTGTATCTTTACACAAGAGTCAAATGTGATTTATTAAATATATCTGACATCTGTTCCGTTTTGTATATATATTTTTTTATAGTAGGATAAGTTTGTATATCTTTTCATTGAAATTTCGTCGGTCAATAGTATTATTTGTGCTCATCTGAAATTAGAGAAATAGTGTCTTCACATTATTCAACTAATTAACACAATATTAAGAGTCCGGTTAATGTCATAACGTTATAATTTGAAACAGTTACAAACTACAATACTTTTCTGTCATGTAATGAGGACTTACTATACTAATATGAAAATAATTGTTAACAGTTACGCATTTGTGACACAAGCTAAAATTTGTTATGACAACTGTCAGTTAACTTTTAATTTTTTTTCGAACTTCTCAAAATAAACACTTAACTATTTTTTATAATACATACTTAAATTTTTTTTTAAAAACCTTCACAGAAGCTGCGAAGTGGTGAGAAAAAATCGAACTCTCGACCTTTAAATATCCATTAATTCTAGGACTTTTTTCATAGCCAACTGTGCTACCCCCTTTTCTCACATACTTTATTGTTATATGATATAAACTTGGTTATTGCATAATACACACTTAATTTTTGCATGATGCACACATAACTATTGCTTAAGGCGTGCTTACGTATTTTTTTCACAAAGTTTGTTCAAAATATTTGAAGGATAATTAAGAGTTAAAAACTTCAAAGGTGAGTATAATATTTCTAACAAATGCCATGTGTCAATAATAGGAGCATTAACTCCTTTTTACTGAAGTTTAGGGTTTAGGGTTATTGGGTTATTGGAGTTATTGAAGATAGCTATTTGGAGTTATTGGTTTATTTCATAATTCGCTTAATCAGTTTTCCACAGTAAATTTATGCGCAAAAGGCTGAGAGAGAGCCTCGTTGCATTTCTTACAATTTAATCTGATTTTTTTTATTAATATCCAACATTAAATAAAAAATAACAGAAATGCCAATGATTTTTCAATATTTTAAAAAAAATACCCAAACTGCCAATTCACTTAAACCCAACAGAAGAGAAAAATAGAAAGAGAAGAGGCGATTTGGAGGCACTTGTCATGAAGGAGATCAATTTAAACGGCTTGAATTCATTGTTTGAAGTCGATCCGATGAGTTTTGGAGACTGAAAGCATATAGCTAAAATATTACCGAAAACATATGAAATTTACATATTAGCCGAAAGCATATAGCTGAAATATATCTTAGTATAGTTGCATATATAATACCCGTTTTCGATTCATTCGAAACTACATTTTGTTATAGCAATTTTGGAGATCAAAGAAAAACCGGTCACAGTTTGAGAGCTGAGACATCAATAATTTGTGTGAGAATGATCTAACGGCGGGCATATAAGAGGCTTGGAAATAAGGCCCATAAATCTCATATTGATAAATTGGGCCTATATTCGTGACTGTACTTCTTGCATTTTAGGAAAATCTGTGTTGCTAAAATAGAAGGGACCTTGTGATTTCTTTCTTCAATAATTAACGGTCTTAGTTTGGTCAATGGATGTGATATGTATTGACTCCGTTAATCAAGCACATAAATCCGTTAATTGGCCGGTTGATGTTATTATAATTCACTTACAACATTTGTAAGTTGCAACATCTTACAACAATTTAATTTTGTAATTTTAAAAATCCAAATAGTAGATCCAAACCGTTCAACATGATCTCTATATTAAAATGTTCTTAGAGATAACATTTATTTGTGGGAATTAAACTGAAGCTCTTACCATCAGACAACAAATGCACATGTTGTAATTTATGAGGAGAGCTGGATTATATAAAATGTTCCAAAAAAATAAAATTTAATTAAATTTTAGTATATATAATTAAAATTTTAAAATTATAGAGTTGGCTTAGCCACCTTTTGGATGGCTTTAGATTTGCCCCTAACAATATCATGGGTGCAACGGCAGTATAGAACTAAACAGTCTGGTTTTCATACGAATCTGAAGTGTACTTTTCTTGAACTTCTACTGGTAATGGAGGGTCAAATGTCTTTTTTATTTCAATCTTATTATGTCTTTACTAGCATCTCTCATAAATAATTATAATACAATCTATGATTGAGAATAATCGTTTGGAAAGACAATAATAATTGAATGATCTATGATTGAGAATAATCGTTTGGAAAGACAATAATAATTGAATGCTTCAGAGCTTGCTAGATGGGACACCTACATTAGTCTTTCTGACCTTTTGCTCTATAACTCGAGAGAGAGCCTTCACTTCCTCCTTTTTGATATATCGGGGTCGGCTCAGCCATAATCCCCCGTCTACTACTATCACCGTACCATTCACATACTTTCCTATTTAAATGTAAAAACAAAAATTATTATAAGCAACATGTAGATCAAATTGACCAACTAAAAGCACATTAGGAAGTGTAAGATTGTATGACTTGATGCTCAGGACAAGTGTACCAGGTTTTGTTGTCATCTCAATCAATACAGGTGTTATATACCAATTTGACCAATGATTTATGATTGATTGAGTAAACTGAGTCTATAAGGTTTAGTTACACAAATGAGGTCGATTGAGGTATAATTGCATAAATAAGAAACCTATATCATTAAAACATGCACGACAGTTATGAGTTGTAGTTCAAGGATTGGAATGGAAATTACAAAGCAGTTTCAGACCTGCTTCAGAAGCAAGATATAGAGCTGCATTGGCAATGTCAAGTTTTTCCCCCAGTTTGTAAAGAGGCATTTCCTCCCGGAATTTAGGGCCCATTTCTTCTGGTGCAAGTTTTCTCATACCAGGTGTATCCCCTATTGGACCAGGTGCAATACCATTTACCCCTATGTCATAATCCGTGCCCCATTCAAGTGCCAGGCTTCTTGTTATACTATCTACAGCAGCCTAATTTTTTTTATAGAAAATAAAAGATGAGAAAAAGAAAAACAATATATATTCCATAATTACTTTATCATTTAATGATGCTAATAATCGATTATGACATGGACATATCACCTGTACCCTCATAGCTTCAGAAATATTCAAAATCACCCCATTACCCCGAAATGGTCAATGCATTACTGAACAATAAGGGAGCAGTGGCGATTCGATGTATATAAAATAAACAGGTAAGCAAGCGGTATTGAGAATATTTTAAGATTCCATGTTGTCTTAAGGGTATACAAGTAATTTCCTATGTTTCCTAGCAAGTCCAAACTTGACATTTCAAGTTTTGTAGGAAGACACATGAATTATCCCTTCACACAAAAAACAGGAAAACTAATATGGAGTTTTAAAGGTTAAAAAATGCAAAAATGTTAGTAAAAAGTTCTACACATCAACCTTAGCAGCAGCTACATGAAGCTGGTACCAAGATGCACCGTAATGCAAAGTTGCACTTATATTAATAATGATGCCGCCCTTCGATGGATCTCTTCCGGGCCCACCTTTCTTTAAATATTTCAGCGCCTCATAACTCATGGTATATGTCCCAATAGCATCAATATCCACAACTAAGCAAAACCAATCAAATTAAAAGAAAAGAAAAAAGATTATTGAGGCTTCTCATGCTCTCAGAACATTATCTACATCACTTGAAATATTACAGTATCATATTAGGTACTATCTCACCCAGATGTAAGAACTTATGTAATAGCATAAGCTAGTACATACCAGCCGCTTATGTGAACCTTACCAGTTAATTAGGTCAGTCAACCATTTAAACAGGGATAGTTGAGCTTTTAGAAGACAAAATGCACCTTTGATGCTGTACAGCTTGGTAATATAATATTCAGGTCCCCTACCAATATGTGGGATCATATCCTTTCAGGTACCTGACCGTCAGTAAAACATCCACAGTTTATTTGATTCAACAGCTGAGATAATCTAAGCTGCCCAGCTAGTCTTGATTGACCTCTGCAGAAGTTTCCATGTGAGACAACCATTCTCGCTGGCTAGTCACATTAGTTATGTACTCTTTTGGGGAGAAGAGAAAATTAGAGCTTCCTTGTTCATCATTTTCTGAATTAATTAAAGGAGAGAAGCCAGCTGAAAAACAAAAAAGTAGGGAGAGCAGGGACAATCTTCTCTCAACTTGGAACTCTTTTTGACCTTAATTCTCTCATCTTCATAGTTTTTTCACTAATTGGAGGTGATGCTCAGCATCTTAAGATTGAACTATATATCCCTTCATAGCCGCCAAACATATTCCGCACTAACAAAATTTCTTTTGAATAGTAAATTGCAAATCATATTCTACATCTAGATTGGGCACAGTCTACCTATTTATTCATTGATTATAATTTAAAAACTGTTCAAAAACTGCTAAAATTAAACCAATTCCATTGCCTTGTAGTTTTTCTCTCTTCTTTTGCTGTTTTACGATCTAATGAGAATTGAAATCTTCTAATTTTAATACTTCTGTCATAAAATTGAGTCTTGTTAATAAAAACACCAAGATTGAATATTGATATCACAATCCAACACACGAGAAGACTAAATAAAACCCAGTAAGGATTTGTAGTTGTCTCCTGCCAATTTCTAATTGGGAGGAGGAGTAGGAAATAGAGGGGGGGGGGGGGGGGGGGGGGGGGGGGGGGAAAGAAAAGAAGACGTATGTGTGAAAACTCAAGAAGATGGGAAGAGGTGCATTGGTGGCAACAGAAATGACAAAATCATCTTTTGCTAATAGAACTGAGGCCTAACAAGAGAAATCCTTTCTTTAATAGGGAGAACGGGAGAACAGTGGGAAATGAAGAAGCCACGACTTTTTTCTATGAAAATTGCACCAGTGTACCCTGACATGTGACTTGTGAGAATTGGCATGCCGCGTGGTTAGGAGGTAAATCTCGGTATAGTTGGGGCAGCACATGGGTGGATAAGATTAGAACCCATTTAAGTCAAATGGATAGCAGAAGATGAGATTTCCCTAATACGTACCAGTACCCCCATCACATAAAATTCTACACATAATTGACATATTACCTGTACGGAGGCCCTTAGGAGATAAATCCTCAGGCGATGCGAGGAAGTTACCAGCAGCTCCATTTACAAGTATGTCAAGTCGCCCGAAGTGATCCACCGTTGCCTCTATAACTCTCCTGGCATCTTCTTGCTTGCGTACATCTCCCTCCAAACCAATGGCCTAAAGTTCATGATTCAATACTTTTAAACATTTTTAAGCAAAAGGAAGTTCCAGCAATCCGTCCCCGTTTCATTTCCTTTGATCCATTCTACTTTTATCCGGAAAGAGTAATTAGATGCAAAAATTGAAAATCCCACGTGGCTCTAGGCCTCTAGCGTTACTCACGACCCTAGATCTTCTCTTTATCATATTTACTTGCCTTTCGTTCATAAATTAAAAATGTAACAATAGGAGCCTTTCGTCTGACCTTTATACCCTCTTTGGAGAGAGCTGAGACAGCGGCGTCAAGGACCTGACGGCGCCGCCCCATGATGGCGACGGAGGCACCGTGGAGACCCAACTGCCTGGTGATCTCGAAGCATATCCCCGATCCGCCTCCAGTTACCAGCGCTACCTGCCCATTCAGA
Source organism: Carex parvula (assembly GCA_025461045.1). Taxonomy (NCBI): domain Eukaryota; kingdom Viridiplantae; phylum Streptophyta; class Magnoliopsida; order Poales; family Cyperaceae; genus Carex; species Carex parvula. Next base: position 940,895 of record JAJGRW010001114.1, read on the forward strand.
ATATCCCCTTTGAACGGCGACTCCATTGTTCGTCTCTGAGCGTGTTAGCGTCGGTGCACGTGTGTTTTCCCAGATTGAGGAAGGTAGGTAGAGAACTTGACACTAGATACCAACATAAACTGAATTCCTAAGAGTCTGCTCCAGAAATTTAAGAGGGGGAGGGGAGTGCAGGGGAGGGGAGGGGAGGGGAGGGGGAATTTGGATCCAGTGAAGTAAACTAGTCGACTGAGACCGTCCGATTCGAATATGTGAAAATCCATTCCGAAGTGAGAGCACACATTCTGACGATGAATTTAAATTCTGAGACGATCCCGAGCGACCGAATTTGCGAAAATCCATCCCGAAGTGAGTGCACACATTCCGACAACGAATTCGAATCCCGAGACGATCCCGAGCGACCGAATCTGCGAAAATCCATTCCAAAGTGAGCGCACACATCCCGATGATGAATTCGAATTCCGAGATGATCCCGAGCGATGAATTCGAATCGGACGGTCTCGATCCAAAACCCAAAGATTGAGCTACTTTAGGGGATCCGGACCTGGGGAGGGGAGGGGACGGGAGGGCAGCGGTTGGAAAGGGAGGTGAAATTTTTAAGGCATTTACTTAGCTCCACAAAGGTATACGGTAAATATCCTTCAGTTGGCACCCACACGTCTCTTTGACTGAATCCAGCCTGATTTTTTTTTTTAGTACCAGTACCAAACCGCCGACTGTTCGAAGTAAATTTTCATTTTTATCACTTAACCCTGTATAAAATCAATTTACAAATTTAAAATGTAAATAATCACTCATAAAATAAATATGTTTCAATGGTTTATTTTTTTTTTTTCATTTGAAACCGATTAAAAAGATTTCAGGGTTAACCTCACCTTTAAAATAATTACATCATCATTCTTTAAAATAATTCTTTATTGGAACGAACATAATTTTCACATATTTAATGTGATGTAAATAGTGATGTTAGAACTTAATTAATTAGTTTAGGATGGAAAGTAACATAGTAACTTGCAATATTTGATTCGCACAAATTAAAAGTAATAAATTAGTAGTGTCACCTATCCGATCCGAATTGATCAACTTGATCCAACTGATTGAATTTATATTTGATTGATCCGATTATTAAGTGGACCGGGTACGGGTTTAAATTTTTTTATTTGATTCGGATCGGATCGAATTAGAGACTGGTAGGACCCGATCTCATCCGTTAACTTTAACAATGTTGAATCTCTCCGTAAGCTCCAATTAAAATGTTAATTAAGTAATTAAAATTAATTTTAGCCTATAAACTTATTTTTAAGTGAATTGTATCCTAGCACAATGACGCTGTACAACGCAGGAAACTGTAAGATGTATTAGTTCAAGATTTTCATTGTACAAGCAGTTTGCGATTTTTTAATTCAAAAATGGATCAGTTCTAAAATATGTCAATACCATTGATTCGGCTTTGGTTAGGATTGAAATTGCATCGAGTTCATGTCGTTAATAATCCAGAAAAAGAATTAAAAAAAAGAATGAAAAGACCGTTGGAGAACTAATTCCTAATCTAATGACTAAGATAATATTCAAAATGTAAAATGAGAACAACATGAACTCAATTTAAGTTGGAATTAAGTCGCTCAATTTAATATATTAAAAATAATCTTTTACATTTTCACCTGAAGGATATTTACCATATACCTTTGTGTAGCAAGTAAATGCCTTAAAATTTTCACCTCCCTTTCCAATGCCTCCCTGTCTCCCCTCCCCTCACCTCCCGTCCCCTCCTTCTCTACTTTCACCTTGTTTGGATGGAGAGTAGAGGAAGGAAGGGGAGGTGAATAATAGAAGAGAATGAAATGAAATAGAAAAGAAGATTAACATATATAATTTCTTCGTGTTTGGTTCATTAATGAGAGAAAATAAATTTAATTTTTTTTCCGTCTTATTTATTGTTTGGTTAATTAAAATTTAAAAGGTTAATGAGAAATTTGATAGTTGTTGTAAGTTTGTGACAAAAAATTTGTATGAGAATTATATAAGTAAGATATATGATTGAGTATTTGTGTTATTTTTTCTAAAAATATTTGTAACAAAATTTCTTTCCATCCGTTACACTTCAAATCAAAAAAGAAACCGATTCTATTAATTATAATGATATAAGATTAAATCTTTTACCTCATATATTCTTCACTTTCAACATAATTTTATCAACCAAACACAATTCGACAGACTTTCTTTTTCGTTCCGTTCCCTCCCTTCCTCTACTCTCCACTCAAACAAGGTGTTAAATTTCTGGAGCACACTCTTAGCAATTCAGTTTATGTTGGTCTCTAGTCTCAAGTTCTCAACTACCTTCCTCAATCTGGGAAAACACACGTGCACCGACGCTAACACGCTCAGAGACGAACAATGGAGTCGCCGTTCAAAGGGGATATTCTGAATGGGCAGGTAGCGCTGGTAACTGGAGGCGGATCGGGGATATGCTTCGAGATCACCAGGCAGTTGGGTCTCCACGGTGCCTCCGTCGCCATCATGGGGCGGCGCCGTCAGGTCCTTGACGCCGCTGTCTCAGCTCTCTCCAAAGAGGGTATAAAGGTCAGACGAAAGGCTCCTACTGTTACATTTTTAATTTATGAACGAAAGGCCTAGAGCCACGTGGGATTTTCAATTTTTGCATCTAAATACTCTTTCCGGATAAAAGTAGAATGGATCAAAGGAAATGAAACGGGGACGGATTGCTGGAACTTCCTTTTGCTTAAAAATGTTTAAAAGTATTGAATCATGAACTTTAGGCAATTGGTTTGGATGGAGATGTACGCAAGCAAGAAGATGCCAGGAGAGTTGTAGAGGCAACGGTGGTTCACTTTGGGCGACTTGACATACTTGTAAATGGAGCTGCTGGTAACTTCCTCGCATCGCCTGAGGATTTATCTCCTAAGGGCCTCCGTACAGGTAATATGTCAATTATGTGTAGAATTTTATGTGATGGGGGTACTGGTACGTATTAGGGAAATCTCATCTTCTGCTAACCATTTGACTTAAATGGGTTCTAATCTTATCCACCCATGTGCTGCCCCAACTATACTGAGATTTACCTCCTAACCACGCGGCATGCCAATTCTCACAAGTCACTTGTCAGGGTACACCGGTACAATTTTCATAGAAAAAAGTCGGGGCTTCTTCATTTCCCACTGTTCTCCCGTTCTCCCTATTAAAGAAAGGATTTCTCTTGTTAGGCCTCAGTTCTATTAGCAAAAGATGATTTTGTCATTTCTGTTGCCACCAATGCACCTCTTCCCTACCACTTAAAACCATCTTCTTGAGTTTTCACACATACGTCTTCTTTTCTTTCCCCCCCCCCCCCCCCCCCCCCCCCCCCCCCCCCCCTCTATTTTCTACTCCTTTTCCCAATTAGAAATTGGCAGGAGACAACTACAAATCCTTACTGGGTTTTATTTAGTCTTCTCGTGTGTTGGATTGTGATATCAATATTCAATCTTGGTGTTTTTATTAACAAGACTCAATTTTATGACAGAAGTATTAAAATTAGAAGATTTCAATTCTCATTAGATCGTAAAACAGCAAAAGAAGAGAGAAAAACTACAAGGCAATGGAATTGGTTTAATTTTAGCAGTTTTTGAACAGTTTTTAAATTATAATCAATGAATAAATAGGTAGACTGTGCCCAATCTAGATGTAGAATATGATTTGCAATTTACTAATCAAAAGAAATTTTGTTAGTGCGGAATATGTTTGGCGGCTATGAAGGGATATATAGTTCAATCTTAAGATGCTGAGCATCACATCCAATTAGTGAAAAAACTATGAAGATGAGAGAATTAAGGTAAAAAAGAGTTCCAAGTTGAGAGAAGATTGTCCCTGCTCTCCCTACTTTTTTGTTTTTCAGCTGGCTTCTCTCCTTTAATTAATTCAGAAAATGATGACCAAGGAAGCGCTAATTTTCTCCTCTCCCCAAAAGAGTACATAACTAATGTGACTAGCATCAAGACTAGCTGGGCAGCCCATGGGCAGCTTAGATTATCTCAGCTGTTAAATCAAATAAACTGTGGATGTTTTACTGACGGTCAGGTACCTGAAAGGATATGATCCCACATATTGGTAGGGGACCTGAATATTATATTACCAAGCTGTACAGCATCAAAGGTGCATTTTGTCTTCTAAAAGCTCAACTATCCCTGTTTAAATGGTTGACTGACCGACCTAATTAACTGGTAAGGTTCACATAGACGGCTGGTATGTACTAGCTTATGCTATTAAATAAGTTCTTACATCTGGGTGAGATAGTACCTAATATGATACTGTAATATTTCAAGTGATGTAGATAATATTCTGAGAGCATGAGAAGCCTCAATAATCTTTTTTCTTTTCTTTTAATTTGATTGGTTTTGCTTAGTTGTGGATATTGATGCTATTGGGACATACACCATGAGTTATGAGGCGCTGAAATATTTAAAGAAAGGTGGGCCCGGAAGAGATCCATCGAAGGGCGGCATCATTATTAATATAAGTGCAACTTTGCATTACAGTGCATCTTGGTACCAGCTTCATGTAGCTGCTGCTAAGGTTGATGTGTAGAACTTTTTACTAACATTTTTGCATTTTTTAACCTTTAAAACTCCATATTAGTTTCCCTGTTTTTGGTGTGAAGGGATAATTCATGTGTCTTCCTACAAAACTTGAAATGTCAAGTTTGGACTTGCTAGGAAACATAGGAAATGACTTGTATACCCTTAGACAACATGGAATCTTAAAATATTCTCAATACCGCTTGCTTACCTGTTTATTTTATATACATCGAATCGCCACTGCTCCCTTATTGTTCAGTAATGCATTGACCATTTGGGGGTAATGGGGTGATTTTGAATATTTCTGAAGCTATGAGGGTACAGGTGATATGTCCATGTCATAATCGATTATTAGCATCATTAAATGATAAAGTAATTATGGAATATATATTGTTTTTCTTTTTCTCATCTTTTATTTTCTATAAAAAAAATTAGGCTGCTGTAGATAGTATAACAAGAAGCCTGGCACTTGAATGGGGCACGGATTATGACATACGGGTTAATGGTATTGCACCTGGTCCAATAGGGGATACACCTGGTATGAGAAAACTTGCACCAGAAGAAATGGGCCCTAAATTCCTGGAGGAAATGCCTCTTTACAAACTGGGGGAAAAACTTGACATTGCCAATGCAGCTCTATATCTTGCTTCTGAAGCAGGTCTGAAACTGCTTTGTAATTTTCATTCCAATCCTTGAACTACAACTCATAACTGTCGTGCATGTTTTAATGATATAGGTTTCTTATTTATGCAATTACACCTCAATCGACCTCATTTGTGTAACTAAACCTTATAGACTCAGTTTACTCAATCAATCATAAATCATTGGTCAAATTGGTATATAACACCTGTATTGATTGAGATGACAACAAAACCTGGTATACTTGTCCTGAGCATCAAGTCATACAATCTTGTACTTCCTAATGTGCTTTTAGTTGGTCAATTTGATCTACATGTTGCTTATAATAATTTTTGTTTTTACATTTAAATAGGAAAGTATGTGAATGGTACAGTGATAGTAGTAGACGGGGGATTATGGTTGAGCCGACCCCGATATATCAAAAAGGAGGAAGTGAAGGCTCTCTCTCGAGTTATAGAGCAAAAGGTCAGAAAGACTAATGTAGGTGTCCCATCTAGCAAGCTCTGAAGCATTCAATTATAATTGTCTTTCCAAACGATTATTCTCAATCATAGATTGTATTATAATTATTTAAGAGAGATGCTAGTAAGTATTCTTTGTTTATATGAATTAAAATTTCCTCAACGCATATGGCAATGGGGATTTCTAGATCAGAGATAATGTTTTGTGCTTAATTTGTAAATTGAAATCCGCAGTGCAGCTAATATTTTGTTTTAAAACTTTTTCAAAGAAAAATGCTTTGGAATGTCTTTTTAACTACGATAAACATGATATATCTCGACGGCACCTGATATCACTTGAAAAATACGTGAGTCAAATGGCAAGTTTAAGCCGTTCAATTTTGTATTCCTTTTTTTTTTTTGGAAAAAATGATTGCTAGCGCCACCGATTTAATTAAATATATATTAAATAAATTTTCCAAAAGAAATAACAGTACGAGCATCTTCACCCAGACAATGTGATTAAATTTTTAGCGCTAAAAATCATGATCAATTAGGTAAAGCCGCTCTTTCAAGAAACGCCGTATCGTCGGAGTTCGGAGCGTAGAGTCTCTATTCTATCTTGATCGGAGCGCGGTAGTGAGCATATGCGGTCGTCAGAGAGCAGCGGTTGTTGGACGAGAACGGATCCAGTCGTGAAGAGAGATGGAGAATAAAATAATAGAGTGATTAAAAATGTATATATGTAGAATTAGAATAATAGAGTAGTTTAGAAAATTTCATGAGAATAAGAGTAGATCTAGAAATGAAGGTCATTTGATTAGTTGTAATTATATTTTTTATCAATGAAATCTTTAATTAGTATATATTTAAAGTCACTTTAAAGAAAATCACAATCAGTTTTTCTTGCATCCAGCCATGGACACAACATTACTTTTTATAAATTACTAGAATTAATATTACTTCATAATCTAAATACCAGTCATCAGACAAACAAGAACATCTGATTAATATTTTTCTCTCTCTTTTACTTGACAGTAGATACATTTTTTACAAAAAAAAAAAAATTACGCTCTTAGTTTAAACTTTAGAGAGAAAATAAATAAATAAATATATAAGGATTAGAGACGAAGAAAGTCAACAACAACAGAGATCCGGACCGTTCTTTACTCTATCACAAATCTCAAAATGGATTCCAATATTTACTAGTCATCGATCCATGAACTGACAGTACCAAAATACTAAATGTCAGTTAAGCAATTTTGTTAATTTTTGTAAGAGAAAAGAGATGTAAGAAAACATTCAATCAGTTTTACATGCATGTATTTCTATTTATTGCAATCTTATTTTTAGCTTTACATGCATGTATTTCTATTTATAGAAGAAAAATAAAAATTAGCCGTTACTATTCATTACAACCACTAACTACTAACCACTAACTCCTAGCTATTAATTACATGACACTATTTCCTACAACTAGCCGTTACAATTCAAATTTGTAACTAGCCGTTATTTTTAACAAATTTCATTTATTTAAGATCTAGCTGAAGGGCAGATTTGAAAAAAAAAATTAGGTAGTTCTTGTTTGAGGAAATAAATTAATTATTGTGTTTGAATCTAGATGTACGTACAAGATATTTAACCGCTATATATATATTTTGAAGGAAGCAGATAATGGTCTCGGATCAAGTATATACAATTAATATTTATCTCACAAGTAGTTTCTGCTCAAAATTATATTTCTCTGCATAATTTTTAATTTTTCTATTATTCCCTGACCCAATATATATCAGTCACAAATACATTCAATCAGTTTAAGTTACTAAAAACATATTCCTTCAGTTTACTTGTAATCGACAAAAAATTTATTAAATAAATGGAGTATAGGATTACATTAAATAAACACTCAAACAATATCACAAACTAATTACTTAACGCACCCGCCAGATATGTTAATTCCATATATAAGGCATGTTAGAATTTTCCATATATGTAACTCATATAAACAAGATATAATTAACAGCTCAAAATTATGGCAATGCTTCTTTGTGCCGTCAAAATTTTAATTTCCCCTCAACTAAAATCATCAAAAGCTCTAATGAGTAGGGTTAAAATGCATCATTGGTTTTGTCCTCCAATCATGCTCCACATTCTTATTTTCATTTTCAAAGTCCGAACAGTCAATCCGAACCGTTCACCATGATTTTTTTATTAAAATGTGCTTGGAGACCAAATTTTATATTTTTGGAAATTTTTTTACTAATTTTTTAGATAAGTACAAAATCACTGTTTTAAGAAGATTCTAGACCATCCAAAACAGTGATTTTGTACCTATCTAAAAAAATAATAAAAAAAATTCAAAAAATATAAAATTTTGTCTCCCAATACATTTTAATATGAAGATCATAAAGCTGTTCGGATCGATTGTTCGAACTGTGAAAATGGAGAAAAAGATGTGAAGCATGATTGGAGCACAAAACCAATGGTGCATTTTAACCCTACTCTTTGTCAAAATTAAGCATTAAGTTTTTACTTGTATAAATTCCCGTATTGCTAGATGCCTAGATGGGTAGTGCAAAAATTATACAAGTCCATTGTGTCTGACACAGGACTGGAGAACCAAATAATATATTCCTTTTGTTGGTGCAAGCGTAGGTGAAAAAGCAAGGTGTATGGTAATAAATATCTGACATGTTTTAAGGCAGCAAAAAAAAAAAATGGAAATGACATATTCTTTGACAAATCGAGGAAGTGTCAAGGCAGTCTGTACAGCTGTGCTGTAGTGTAAAACATTTCCAAAAATGGATAAACCCTTGCTTCTAGGTTTGAGCTAGGGTTTCCAAAGATAAGAAAAGGGTATGCAGAAGAGGGTCCACACAAGTCAGGGGTTGTTATCTGTCCACCACTCTGTTTGCTCTCATTTTCACGCAGATGTACGAGGAAGAGATCACGGTACTTGAGATTTCTCTTTATTAAGGTCTCTCTCTCTCTCTCTCTCTCACACACACACACACACACACTTCTTTCATCTAGGTTTTAAGATAGAATAGCTACGCTCTGGTAAGTGATGACTCTCTCTCTCTCTCTCTCTCCTTCAGTGCATGCATTATATTGCTTTTAATTTGTTCTTAATTATTAGAACAATTCCAAAATAAAATCAACAATGATTATGTATATACCGTTTGCATTAACTTCTGATCTCTTGAAAAAATGGAAGCTCGGGGGATATTTATGGCTTTGATATTTTACTCTTTTACTTAACTTTCCGGTCTTTACCCCATATTTTATTAGTCAAATTTCCAATACAGAGAAAATTCAGAAATAGTATGGTTATGTAGAATTTATACCTTTGGGCCATCTTAATTTGAAACACTATCCCAAATATTTTCCTTCTGAATTTGTCAATTTTAGGTTTAATTGACATAACTTCTAATTAACTAAAGGTTGAATAATCAACAAATAGTTATGTAATTAAGTCATTGTTGTACGAATGCTTTCAGGTAAAAATGGGAAGAGGGAAGATAGAAATAAAGAGGATTGAAAATACATCGAACCGCCAAGTTACTTTCTCCAAGCGGCGTAATGGCCTCTTGAAGAAGGCAAATGAGCTCGCAATACTTTGTGATGCTCAAGTGGGTGTCATTATCTTTTCTTGCACAGGCAAAATGTTCGAATTTTGTAGCTCGCCGCTGAAGTATGTACATCTAAAATATGTTTTCTCATAACAGCTATAGTTGGATTACTGCTTCCTAGCATGTAGATATTGTTGAGTCTTTTCCTGAACTTATGTTCCTCTTTTTCCGTTTAATTTAAGCATTAAAGGAATTTTAATTCATAGTTCAAAGCTCACTTTTTTCCGAGCTCTCTTCTCTTTGTTCCTGCCAGGTTTGTTAAAATAGGTTCGATACAACATCAGTCTCCTAATGGGGATTGGAGTTGTCTCATTGATTGGGTATCTTGCAGCTTGTTTGAGATTTTCATGCATCTTTTTTTTTTCTCATCTTTATAATAGTGTGATTTATTTTGTTCAAAGTTATTGTCTTGTGGCATCTCGCCACCTGAATTTTAAAAAAATAATAAATGAAAATTAGTTGTCTCAGTGTTGCAGTTGGTTCGTTGGCTATTTCTGCCAAATCTTATTATACCTCCTTCTTTTGAATCATATATATATATATATATATATATCCTATGTTATGTATTTTTTTCATTTTTGATCAAGTAGCTAGTATCTAGTGTAACATTAGTTCTTTGAATGTATACTTTCTCACCTATTTTCTCATTGAAAGCAAATGAAAAATATGCAATAGCATTGAATATCTCTAGTTAATTTGTTCTTATGCCTGCCTCTTCTTGTTGTATTGAATTTTAATGGATAGCATTCATGAATGAAGTGTGACAATTATCCATAAATTGACTCCAGAGAGGGTTCAGAATATATCCATTTTAGGGTTTCATAATTTGCTTGCTGTCTTTGCTATGATTACTTTCAACTGCTACAGTCATGAACTGGCATGATTGCCTTTGACTTAACTTTTTTTGTTCCATTCGCAGTATATATTCACAAGAGGCTACTCTAACTATAGTATTATCTTAGAAAGATATATTTCTTATCTTATACTAATCTTACAGCATCTATATGTGACAGTAACAACAAAGTAATGAACCTAGAAAAACTGGCTATCTCCTGACTTCACAAATCAATTGAAATGAAAATTGTTATCTCATTCATGTGAATTATTAAGAAATAGTTTTTCTTTGTCTACAATATTATAATATATCCGAAATATAAAATTCTTTAAAGAGAAGGTCATCAACTTGATTAGGTCCTTAATATTGTTCATATACTTTTGAAGGCTTCCTAATATATTCACTAACTTGATTATTCTCTTATTTCAGCTTGCGGTACCTAATTGACAAGTATCAGAAACACGTGTCCGTGCAGGGTGAAGATTTCGGTGCTCGTCATGTATATAGTTTTTCTCTACATATATATCCTATCTCTCTTTGTTTATATTTCGATAGGGAATAGCAATTCATTTCTGTAATGCTCCACACTTAAATAGCTGCTAAACCTTACTGAAACCTACAAAAGGTAAACCATACATTCATTTTAATGAGATTAACTTATAAGCCTCTTTATAGAGTGTTAATTAACTGTTAACAGTAATAGTAAATTTGTACATAAGTTATATATTGCATGCTTAATTTCTAAGAAAATTGTGCACAAACATCATGGTAATTTAATTCTATATGATATCAACTATATATGAAATTCCAACAACCAATGCCAATTTACTTCTCATCATGTGCTTAACTAAGAGGCAAAATTTCACATCATTGAAAAGGAACATATATAGGTACCATGTTAAATATACAATTTAGAAAAGAATATTATATAACAACTTAAAAACCAGTAGTTAATCCGTATGAAGGATGGTAACACTCTAGAATGCATGTAATTCTAGAAGAATTTATCATTAAAATTTAAAATACATGACATGATTGATATATTCTGTTTCAATATGTTAGCAAATGATGTACGAGATAGCAAGAATGAAAGAAGAGAACGACAAGCTAGAGTTATTCATCCGGCAATATCTTGGCAAAGATTTGACATCCCTTACTTTAAATGATACAATTAACATTGAAAAACAATTGGAGTCCTCGATCGAGAAAGTTCGAAACAGAAAGGTTAATCTATATATCTCTTGCTTTTGTTACAACTGAAATTTGACCTTAATTTACATTGCTTAAGCTTCCATTTCTTGTCTGGCTCCAAGCCTGTCGATCGGTGCCATTTTTATTATCACACGGCCCCTTTTGAACTTGCACACGTTTTTGTGTCATCTGTCAAAAGGAATATATATTGTTGGTATGATATATCTTGACTTGCCAATACATATTCTTTTTCTTGTACTATTGTATAGCATCATATGTGTGAATTCATGATTTCAATATGATTATCAGAAAATAGCTAGGATTGATTTATTGCTTACATGGAGGATGAGCTATATTTTCCATGCATCTTATAGTATATATATGTTGTATATAATTAACAATATATAGGGTGATTTGTTTACTATCTTAAGAAAAAATATTGGTGAATTTTGTCCAATGTCATTGTTGCAGTAGTGCCCATCATTTACCATTATTATCTACAAGTAAAGAAGGTACTCAAACATAGTAAGTTTTTTAACTGATTATATGTATTATGTGGCAGGAAGAATTACTAAACCAGCAGCTGAGTAACCTCCGCCGCAAGGTGCAGATTTTCAACTAACTCATTTAATTTCTTCCTTGTTCACATATTACATGATATATTGCAATATAGCTGTTTAATTATATCTAACATATTACTGTTGTTCACATATCGCTTCTTGTATGGCCTTCACACAGGAGCATATCTTAGAAGATCAGAACAACTACTTGTACCGCATGGTATATGTGCACACACTTCTTATTTTCTTCAGTGCATGTATATATCATTTTACTGCATGCATTTCATGTTCATATAACGCTTTAAGATTGAAGGGGACGGTTCTGATATAATCTTGAAATTGAAAAAAAATAGTTAGGAGAATTTAATTTTACTTTGGATTTATAACTTCTTTAAATATTTGGTTGAAATATATAGAAGACCCAAAATTTCAATTAATATCCCATCTTAAGTTAATTTTTTTAAGGGCTTAACTAGAACTGACATCTATAAGACTATAATGTCTATACTTAACTTTAGAAAAATGTAATATTTTTTGAGTTGGTGAATTACCAATTATAAAGATGACTGATTCAAGAAGAAATTTGGTCTGCTCTAGAATATTTAACCTTGAATGTGCTGAAGTACAAGTACAAGAAACCTGAGATTGAATTTTTTTTTTTTTTACACGTAGATGCCCGATGAGCAGCCAATGATGACAGTTGATCAAAAACCTGGGCCGTCGGCCATGATGGACCTTTTTGGAGATGTGTATCAGCAGGACGGTGCAAGCGAGTTGCCTGCGTATAGGCTGCAACCCATGCAGCCCAACTTACAGCAAGTCAGCTTCCTGAGCCACGGCCTTCAGCTCTAGTTCGTAAGTTTCTAATCTATGTTGTACTTTTGAACTACTGACATTTTGCAGCAAAATAATTTACAAAACTGAAAGTAATAATAACGATTAAAAGTAGACAACTATAACAACTGTTGCTGCTATATACTATACTACTAGTACTATATAGAATCTAGTAATCATACAATCTGCAATATTGAAAGTAATTAGCTGGCCATGGTTAGTTATTCTTACAAAAAGCAAGCCATATATATCCCATGCATATATAGATGTACACCCTTCTCAACTTTGCCAAAATGGATAATTTCTCACTATTTTTAATTTGCTATTTGACATGACAACACTGATATTGTACTAATCAAAATTAAAAAATAATTTTAGATAGTGTCTTTTTATGATTTAGATGAGTTCTCTATCAAATTTGGTGCCATTAAAATAGATTGGTCATTTACTAAGTGAATTTAAAAATCTGACAGTTCAATTTTTCATCTAATGAACAAAAATATTTTATACTATGCTAAATTTAATTAATACGGGAACTGTGGGCTTAATACAGTGGCACGAGCTCTCGTGTCTCCCAAATTTAATTCTCGAGTTAAGCATCTAAAAACTGCTAGGGTGTACCGGGACCCTTATAAAAAATAATACAGGCTTATATATTTTAATTATTTATAAAGTGAACACATATATAACTTTATTTAGATTTTACTGAATTAATTTTAACTCAGGTTGTCAAGCTTTGTTAATATATCATATATTTTGTAGGGGTATATACACTTTAATTGCTAATGATAAACTTGAAGATATATTGCTAATTAATCTGATCTTTCGTTTGATCTTTTAATTACAGATTAATTGCTCAAGCAGAAACTCGGAAAAATGAGTCAGTTTCATCCTGGGGTCACTCTTCTACCCTTAAATATATATTTATGAGTGCTTTTGGATATATATCTATATATAATACTGTTGAGTTCTTCTATTAACTCAAATAAATTTGTGTAGTTTGTGTGCTTTATGACTCGGACAAAGTACTTTTGGTTTTTAGTTGTCTATATAAATTAAGATTGCTTCTAGCTAGATAGGCATGCATGGTGGGTATTTGCTATATACCTACAGTAGGAATGAATTTATTAAGACTAATAGCGTGTTGAGAAGTTATGTTTTTCTGTATGTTTAATCAGAATTCTAATTAGGGGCATTTGTGATTTGTTTTTTTGTTTTTAATTTGAATATGTGTTGAATTGTTTCGCTAAATATATATGCACAAACAGCAGTTAATTAGATAAATTATCATTGTTCTATCATATGTTTTGGGACAAACCATTAATTAGTTGATCATTAATTATAAAGTTGTGTTGGACAATAATTAATTCTAAATAGAATTTTAACTCAAATTTAATTATATTAATCTGCTATTGTTAACTTATCTATTGTTCTTTAACAAAATGGAAGGAGATTTTATTGCGCCATGATGTCCTTTTTTTTTCATCATGACCAATTTGCATTTTAATAATAATTAGAATTTTTAAATAATAAATTTGGAACCGTTGATCTTATTTTGCATCACAACTACAAATTTGGTCTATATGTTCATTTTTAGAATATCTCTCGTACAAAATAACTCTAAATTTATAATTTGTTACATAAATATATGCTCGTAGTGAAATTTTAATTTTCATGAATTTATTTTCATCAAATTGCAAAATGAGTAGGATGATGCCTAAATTAAACATACAAGAGCCTCAAAATGAATATTTGACACCTTATCCGTTGCCCGGAACAATTATTTTTATGAATTTTTTTTTCAGTTGGGTTTTACTTTAAATTAACCTCTGGAGTTGAAATATACCAACTTTCGTTTGAGCAACAAAAGATGAATCATGTACATTTGTGGGATTGAAATTGCCAATTGCGAATGGGAATATTGTAAGGTACCAATTCTCTAAATATGAGAAGTATTTCCCTTTAATAACAGGGGAATAAAAGGAGAATAATTCAGTTGTTGTTCTTCTACCCAAAACTGACTATAAATTGGCTTACTTTCCTTTTGTTCTAGTCACCAAGTTGCAGTGTGCTGGGAACATTGATAAAACCCAAACTTGGTGTCTAGTGCCAAATTGGTGATTGAATCACTGATGAGTAGGGCTGTACAAAATCGCTCAAACTCGTAACTTGTTTATAACTTGTTCGTTAACTGTTCGTTTTAATTTGCTCATTTACAACTCGAGTCAGTTCAAATTCGAGTTGGTTGACTCATTTAATAAATGAGCTGAGTTTGAGCATACCCTAACTCGCTCATTAACAACTCGAGTTATATAAAATTCATCACAATAAATCTCATGCTCTTCTAAATGACTTATAAGTTGCTCTTTGGATTGTTTGTTTTGTTAGTTGTCTTGTTAATTATGTTTGAATTGTTTGTGTTTAGATAAACTCTTACTAAGCCATTTGAATTATTTTTGTTTAGATAAACTATTACTAGTATGTAACTATAACTAAGAAAATTGACTGGTCAAACGAGTTGTGAGCCAACTCGAGTTGATAATGAACTGAACTCGAGTTGGCTTTACAGCTCATTATTGTCATCCCAACTCAAGTTGACTCGCTCATTAACTAATGAGCTGAGCACGAGTTGGAGGTAGGGGTGATTAATGAGCGAGTTGGGGTATGCTCATGCTTAGCTCATTAGCTTAATGAGCGAGTTATACTGAGTTGATAATGAGCGAGTTGTGGTATTCTGCAATACATTCATTTATTAATTGGACAGCCTCTTCATAAATCTCAAGTAATAAAGTGTTCACAGGTGATTATGAAAAAATAATAATAATTAAAAGAAAAGAACTCAAAATGATGCTTTTGTTTGGTAAATAAATAAAATTAGGCCAAACATTTGTATGTTGTATAAAAATGTTACTTGAATAGATCTCAAGTATTGTTACCTAATTTATTTTGGTTTGATTCAAGGAATTAGATGTGGTAGGATTTATGTAACTCAGTTCTTAATGAGCAAGTTATGAGCGAGTTGGGGTATGCTCATGCTCGGCTCATTAAATTAATGAGCGAGTTATATATGAGCTTTTAACGAGCGAGTTATGAGCAATTTACTCACCCCTAATTGGAGGTAACTCGCTCAAACTCGGCTCATTTATAGCCCTACTAATGAGTGATGAAGTATGCTCCCCTTTATGGTATATATGTATATCATGTTGTTTAATTCTATAGACGTTAAATTAATGATTAATTAATCTCAGAATTATATCAAATCTCATACAGGCTATTTAAATTATATATGTAATGTATGTTTATAATTTATATTAAGAAAATTGGAAAGGATTTTCGATTTTTTTTCTCTTCTTAAGGAAAAGGGAGTCTTTAAGAAATAAAAATTGGACAAAATCCAAACGAAAAATACCTTAAGTCTATGGCTTGTTCTGTCACAAGATGCTCAAGAAATAAAAAAACCACTAAAATTTGAAAATTCTATATTTAGCACGTCTGTCATTTGAAATGGCAGATACTTTTTTGGTGTCCGCCATTTGAAATGGCGAATAGCCAAAAAACTCAAAATTTCCATTTGAACGGCTGAAATGAATTTATTTGTTTATTAATTTTCAAAAATAGAAAGAACAATTTATAATTTGAATATGTTAGAAGGAACATCAAACAAAATAAATAAAGTATCTTATAATTTAGATATACTAGAAGCACTATGAAATATTTTTCAGGTAGGATTTTTTCCAGCTGTATAAAAAATTAAACTATTTCTTGGTGTGTTACTGGAAAAAATTAAAAATGTTTTGGATCTGAGTTATTGATCCTGGTTCAAAAACCACTTCTGGATATATAAAAAAATTATCGTGGTTCTTCTAGTACATTCAAATTCTAAGGTACTTAATCTATTTCTCTAGAAGGAATTTTAGGAATATATAAAAATAGATAGAGTACATTAGAATTTAAATGTACTAGAAGGATCATAATAATTTTTTTATTTACCTAGAAGTGACTTTTGAACGGAGATCAATAACTCAGATCCAAATCATTTTTGATTTATTCCAGTTACACACCAAGAAATAGTTTAATTTATTTTTACAACCGGAAAAAATTCTGCTTGAAAAATATTTCGTAGTACTTCTAATATATCTAAATTATAAGATATTTTATCTATTTTATTTGATTCTAACATATTTAAATTATAAGTTCTTCTTTCTATTTTTTAAATTAATAAACAAATAAATCCATTCGGCTGTTGAATTCCAATTTTTTTAGTTTTTTGCTGTTCGCTTTTTTAAATGACGGACGTGTTAAATTTGAAATTATCAGATTTCAGTAGTTTTAGTTTTTTTTTTTTTTTTTTTTGTTTGCAGGAATATAGTTAAAAATTTCGGCAATAAAATAGAAGTCTCTGCCCATCTTTTTCTAAGGAAAATGACAAGGTACCCTCCCCTTTGAACAGCGGAGGGAGATGTCCAGTGCACTTGGTAGACCACTTACTGTGAATTTAATAATCCGAAGTAGCCCCGCATGACCGCATCGGAGTGTAGAACTGGAGATAAAGAGTATCAAGAGATCCCAAAATATATCACGGAATCGCAGGTGTCAGTTTTATCTTTCTGAGAAATGTTTGGTGTCTCCACTCTAGTCCCTCAGATGTTTCAGTTAATCACAGACTATGAATATTCCTTTGTACTCAAAATGAGAAAATTGACTATCAAGGCCTGTTTGGCTGCACAGTGGGAATGAGAATAGAAATAGGAATAGGAAATTTTTGAACTGAAATTTACTGTTCATGTGGGAAAAACAAATCAATCTGAGTAAATTTTTTTTTTCCCACGTGAACAGTATTTTGTGGGGAGCAGCCAAACAGGCCCTCAATGATTTCAATTTATAGATGCATTCTACATGTTAAATTTTATATATAATCACCTCTTTGCAAATGAAAATAACAACAACAAAAATACATTTGACTTATAAATCAAATCTTTTAAATTGAATTTTTGTTGGAGTAATGTTCAGCATTTCCAAGATAGTTGAGGCTACGGTACTATGCAAGATGGATATTGATCCATACTATAGTATGATCAATATTTTTGTTTTCAAAATCCAACGGTCAATATGAACCGTTCAATGTAATCTCCATATAAAAATGTACTTGTAGACTAAATTTTATATAATTAGAAAAAAAATACTATTTTTTAATAGTTAGAAAAGCACTAATTTTGAATGGTCTAGAATTTTTAGATCAAGTGAATTTTTTAACTATCTAAAAAGATAGTAAAAAAATTAAAAAAAATGTAAAATTTTATCTAAAAGTATATCTTCATATGAAGATCATGTTGCTCGGTTCAAATCGACTATTTGAACTTAGAAAAAGAAAATATTAATCTATTGTACAGATCAATATGAGTTTTACATATTAAGTAGCCTCACTCTAATACTTATAAACTACATTGTATATGTACATGTTGCATCAAACATTCTCATGTCAAAAATTAAAAAAATATATTTAATAAGATCATGCTGACATTTTTTTAGAAAAAGCTCAATATCTAATTAAATATGGAGCATTAAAATATGGATCATCCGGACATTATGTATATATTTTTCTTATAATTAATTGACAAGCTTAAAATATTCTACAGAAGAAATGTAATGAACAAATATTTAATTTCTTCCGCAAGTCGCTCTTCTTAAAGTAAGCCAAATTTGTGAACTACCTAATATATATCTTTAAAAAAAAGATGTGATAAAATATATTTTTTTGCGTACTTGATGTAATTCTAACTATTACTTCGATTATATTTAAGAATTATTAGCAAGCTAAATATTTATAGCATGTTTTAAATACCACAAAAATATATATATAGCAAAAGATATATTATTTTGAGAATTATTGATAATTATGACATTATAGATTATTATATAACATAAAAAAAGAGGAAAAAAAGGGTAAATTTCGCTGGAGGTCACTAAACTTTGTCATTTGTTACGAATTGGTCACTCAAGTTTGATTTGTCCATTTTTAGTCACTTAACTTTGTCATTTGTTCCAATCAAGTCACTCTATACTTTTCTGTCCAAAATGCTAACGGAATATGCTCATTCTGTTAGTATTTTGGACGTATGTTCATTTCGTTAGTATTTTGGACGGAATTAATGAGTATATTCTGTTAATATTTTGAACGGAATGAGAATATTCCATTAAGATTTTGGACATAGAAGTATAGAGTGACTTGAATTGGAACAAATGACAAAGTTGAATGACTAGAAAGGGACAAATCAAACTTGAGTGACCAATTCGTGACAAATGACAATATTTAGTGACCTCCAGCGAATACCAAAAAAAGATCACGTCTTCTCTCTCTGTTTTTTTTTCTATATTATTTGAGATCATTCTAATATTATCAAAAAATTATAGACGCCGTTTTAAAATCTATTCAAAATGGAGCTTAGTTTGCTCGTAAAGATAAGACACATTTTAGAAATTGATTTAATTCGATCTAATTTAAATTGATCACACAAATATATATATAATTAAAATTCTCCTATTCTGATTGTTGGTTATTAATTTTTCAAGGATCAATTATACTAATCGTGAGGATAACCTGGCTAATTTGCATGATCCAATGATTTACATCCGTTCAATTGAAAATTGATAATTTTGATTATTATAAAGATTATGATCAAACTTAAAAAACATTAGAAAGATTTAAATATTTTTATGAAAGGAGAAGTTAATGCGATTACGTGGATAGTTTGTGCCTTTATTTTTAGCTGAAGATAAATCTTAATTGCTTAGTTGTTTGATCTAATATCAGAGAATAATTATGAGGAGCATTAAAATGATGATTTGTCAACAATTATGGAATATATATTTGTTGCCATGTATTTTAAAACATACCAACTCTTGAAATAAAGCCGAAATTTTTATTAATACCATATTAAAAAAAACACTTTTTTTTCAGAATTCGAAAATACCAGAGCTGCAGGGTCAATCGGCAGCCCCAAATATTTTTGTTGTAGAAACTAACGAATGAAAATGTATGTCTTCCTAGAAAATTGTATTTTAATAACCAACTTGACTCAAATTAGCAACTTAAAAGGTGAAATATGTAACGATACATACAGTTTCAAGTGTTTCAAGTCCGCGAAGAAAAAAGAAAAAAGAAAAAAAGTGGGCCCGCGTTAATTGGCAACTCCATTCTTGAGGCTGCAGCGGCACATGGCGCCCCCCAAAAAAAGAGCCGCCAATCGACACTGTAGTTCTGGTATTTTTCGAAATCTTTCAAGAAAACAGTGGTTTTTTTTTTTTTTTTAAATGGTATCAATAAAAATTTTGGGAAATAAAGCTCCACTAATATGGATGCTTTCCAGCATCCACGTCAGCAAGAAGGGTTATTGACTTATTGTCCCTGCGGGATAAAATCGGGTGACTCATTGTATCCTTTACTTTTCTCGTATAAATCGTCCTGTCCCCAGCGCTCCATTTCGCCCCTCTCTCTCTCTCTCTCTCTCTCTCTCAATAACAGATCTTTGTTCGGATACTGAAATGCTAGCATCAAGTATTCTGCGATCCAAGGCCTCTCAGAAGGTTATTTTCTTCAATTTATTTTGAATTTCTAGTCGCATGTTACCAGCTGTGGCTTATATTTACCGTTCACGTTCCCTCTCTCTCTTGAAGCACCACCCGGAGCTAATTACAATAAATTGTTCCTTCAAATTAGCACTGCGTTACAAACACTAACGCAATAGCTTGTTCGTGCTTTATAATTCGTTGTCTGATACGATAAAAATTAATTGTGTTTGTAATTTGATGATGATGATTAGGTTATATTTTATTGTCAACTTTTTTTTCCACCAAGCATGACTATTGACGATATTTCAGTATTATTTAAAATATCTATTATAGACTTCTCGAATTTTTCGTATGTTCCATTTATGTATTTCATAGGCTGGTAGTCTGGCAAGATACTTAGTGGGTGCAGCCTTCTCACAAAATGAGGCGATTAATTGTACTGGTACAATTTCAAGGCATTTCAGTTCAGAAACTTCTGTACAACCCGAGACGGAAGAAAAAGGGTATATAGTGCTCTCTTTTATGTTTTGTGTTGTATGGTTTTGTTTTATGTTTCTATAAATTAATAACTACATTTATTTATTTATTTTTGTAATAGCATTTGTTCCTATTAAATGTCTTGGGCATTGGATACTACTAGTCTTCTTTTGTCTAGCGGGGTTTCAGTAAACTTGGTGTTTTTGTATTGTTAATTTCTATTGTTCTAATATAAATAGGTTCAAAGGCCATGGCATGCTGGCACCATTTACTGCTGGATGGCAATCCAGTGATTTACATCCCTTAGTTATTGAGAAATCTAAGGTTATTTTCTTTTTGAAATGTAATCAAAGATAAATAGTACCCTCTGATTAATTTTTTGAGTTTTAATTAATAGTGTGTTCTTGTGATTTTCCAACACCTTCAGGGTATTTATGTATATGACATAGAAGGGAATAAGTACCTTGATTCTCTTGCTGGATTATGGTGCAATGCTCTAGGTAAAATAGTAAAAAATAGTCAACCTTTACACTTTTTCAATTCAATTCCTCAATTTATCTGTATATACTTTTTCAAGTAATAATATCAAAGTTTATCAGGTGGTAATGAACCTCGGCTGATCAAAGCTGCAACTGATCAGCTAAATACTCTTCCATTTTACCACTCTTTCTGGAACCGTACCACCAAGCCCTCATTGGTATGTTCAAATTATCTTTCTAACTCTCTCCTCAAAAATGCTGCTAAGCAAATAAACAAATAAATGAATACAACAATGAAGCTTCCAATAATGTGGTAATTGGTAACATCCTGAAACGGTCTCTATCCAGAGCGGTCCATAAGGTTGACACATGTGTATGTTTTGTCTCCTGTTAATTATTTATTCACTTGTTAATTTTTTCAGGATCTAGCAAAGGAACTTTTAGACCTTTTCACGGCAAAAAAAATGAGTAAAGTTTTCTTCACCAACAGCGGCTCTGAAGCTAATGATTCTCAGGTTACTTGTGGCTTTTACTGGAATAATTCATATACACCCTTTAAAACATCAAAAATATCGTGTATATTACAGCCACTATCACTTGAATATCTTCTCTCCAAATTTCTTCAAAAGAAGGGATTCCCAAACTGCTTTCTCCTTCATCTGTCTAGATAAGAATGAGAAAAGGGAAGTTCGGATGTTTCTCGAGTGAAATGGGAAAAGGAGGAACATTTATGATTTATTTTGGTGTTTTAGAGGGATAGTATCAGCTATGTTTATCACCATCATAATAAATGATTCATACTTATGAAAAAATTCCAAGTTTGTTAGATTTTTTTGAAAAACAATGTAATCCTTTTAGGTAAAACTTGTGTGGTACTACAACAATGCACTGGGGAGGCCAAATAAGAAGAAATTCATTGCCCGTTCAAAGGCGTAAGTGTTGTTCTTCAAGAAATCTGGTTCCATTATCTATTGCAAACCTCATTTTTGTACCAGCTCAAATATGCTGATTGTGACATCAACATCACCAAGGGAATTGTGCAAAAGCTATTGCCAGATTGATTTTTTTGTTCCCCATTCTTCATTCTTTTTACTTTCGGTCAAATTTGAGGTACCCTTCCTCTAGACCAGCAATAGTTTTGAATTGAACATCAACTTATATGTTACTAAGTGGTGGTTAAGTTTGGTGCTGGAAATTAGTTGCAGAGTTATGCATACTTTGTAGCATCTCTATGCATTAATGTGTTTATATATTGTTTTTATGAATTATCACAGATATCATGGATCAACTCTAATATCTGCCAGTCTCACTGGGTATGTGATACTTTTTCGTTTTGAGTAAAATCACCAGCTTGCATATGTTATTAGACTTAATTCTTACTTATTTGTTCATATTCAGGCTTCCAGCTTTACATCAGAAATTTGATCTCCCAGCCCCATTTGTATTACATACTGATTGCCCCCACTATTGGCGGTACCACCTTCCTGGTATGACAGTTGATATACACTTGCAAATAATTATTAGTGTAATATATGGGAAGATTTGTTTATGTGTTCCCCTAAAAGACCTCAAAATCATGCACATGCCTGCAGAAGACATCTAAAAGATTACAAGTACTCTCTGAGAGGAGCCAGGACTACGTTGATGTTTTGTTGTTTGATCCTGTCTTCTGTCTTTTTTATAAGAATATTTTAATGTAAGAAATATACTCATTGCAAATGACCTAGTAGCCCAAGTGTTAAGTTACTAGGATGGCCTCTATGTTCTAAGAGGCCATTGGTAAAAGCCCCAGTGGGCCTCTTCATTCTATAAAAGATAAAAGAAAAAAGAATAAACATTGTCTAATACTGATGCTGGTGGCTAAGCCCTCTCTTATGCAAAATAAAAAGTAGCTCCTCATAATTGTTTTTTTAATTGAAGAAAAACCTAATTGCCCCTCAATTCTACTTGACTTTGAGTTGCACGATATTTTTAGAAATGATGATAGCTCATATATCTCTGAAAAGATGAAGAAAACAGGGAACATCTTGTTTTTTATATTTTGCAGTAATAAACATGGTTTGCATAGAGTATATCATGCTATTTATATATTTTTTTAATTATTGAGGATTTACAGGGTTTTCATGAAATATTCTCCTAAAATTTATGACCGTTTTTTACTGAACCATAAAAGTGAACTTAATTTGATTAGGTGAAACTGAGGAAGAGTTTGCAACCCGATTAGCTAACAATTTGGAGAATCTTATCCTTAAGGAAGGGCCCGAGACTGTGAGTTTGATTACCAATGTCAATTTTTATTTTTCTAGGGACATTATGTAAATGAGTTTTATTGTCATTTTAAGGTGCAACTTGTGTGCTGTTTTAGCCACATGTTAAGTGAAAGTTTTTATCAGTGGTTTCACTTAATCTGAAATATCAGACCCAGGCATCATTGTCTGAAAACATGGCAGCAAATTCCCTTCATTGTATTTAATTTCTTACTTGGCTCTTTTTTTGCAGATTGCAGCTTTTATCGCTGAGCCGGTTATGGGGGCTGGAGGTGTAATCCCTCCCCCGAAAACCTATTTTGATAAGGTGAGGAAGTTCTCAAAATCCTATCTTCTTAAGCAAATCAGTACTTAATTTTCTGTTTTTATGTGAACTTGTGTTAATTATTTGGAATATTTGGAATTCTGACTTTTACAGATACAAGCTGTGGTAAAGAAATACGATATTCTTTTCATTGCAGATGAGGTACAGACTTACCAAATTATCATTGTGGAATTTGGGTATTTACAGTATTGTTGTAATAATGTATTTTTAACTTCTTTTTTTCATTTTGCATTTTAGGTTATCACAGCATTTGGAAGGTTGGGCACAATGTTTGGCTGTGATAAATTTAATATTAAACCCGATCTTGTTTCTATGGCTAAAGTAAGCACAATATTTTTTTTTACTTTTCTATATATGAGTAATATATTCTTTTTGTTCATACCTATGGGTTCTTTTAATTATTTTAAACAGGCTCTTTCGTCCGCCTATGTGCCAATTGGTGCAACCCTAGTCAGCCCAGAAGTTTCTGATGTTATTTCTTCTCAGAGCAATAAACTTGGTATAAGTTCTTTTCTGATGTTATCTATTTGTTTCAAGAAGCATGTAAATTCTTAAATCTATAAGACTGGTGTTTTTCTTTGCTAATTTATCTCTTTGTATAGGTTCTTTTGCACACGGATTCACATACTCAGGACATCCTGTGTCCTGTGCTGTGGCTCTTGAAGCAATTAAGATTTACAAGTAACCTCTTAACTTGTCCATTTTTTTCTTCTTTTATTTCCTTGATAATTTCTTAAAATTTTGAAAACTTTCACCATTTTTTAGGGAAAGAGATATTCCAGGGCACGTTAAAGAAGTTTCTGAAAGATTCCAGGAGGGACTAAAAGCCTTCTCAGATAGTCCAATTGTTGGAGAGGTACCTTCCTCTTGTTAAACTCTTCATTTTGTAACTTCTCAAATATGCCCTTCCATTCTCTGTAGTCTGTATTTTAATTCTGAGGCATAGTACATGAACTTGTACATGCAGTTACCCCATGCAATGACTACTCTTTGTGATTACATACAAATAGTATGTTCTAAAAGACATTTATTTATGTGTAATATATTCAGATTCGAGGTGACGGATTGGTGCTTGCTACAGAATTCACAAATAACAAATCCCCGACGGATCTATTTCCTTCTGAATGGGGTAAATCATTCACTTAAATTAAAATATAGTTCTTTATATACTGTGGATGTTGACTGGATTTACCGATGGACTTATCTCAATAAATTCAGCGGTGGGATCAATATTTGGAGCAGAATGCCAGAAGAGAGGGATGCTTGTTCGGGTTGCTGGTGACACAATCATGATGTCACCACCTCTTATCATTACACCCTCAGAAATTGACGAAGTAAGAATAACATGACTCTAGTGTTAATTATTATAAATAATTTTGAAGAAATTACTGGTTTCTCTTAAACACTAACATCCTCTCTGTCTTTCTTTGTTAGTTGATTAGCATCTACGGAGATGCTCTCAAGAGTACAGAGGAAAAGGTGGCAGAGCTCAAAGTGAAGAGCAGCTAATTAAGGGGATCTCTTGTATTAGAGAGTGTATATAGGGACTATTTATTCTCCTCATGCACAATAAATGCACAAATTCAGTACTTTCTTCCAAGAATAAGAATTTTGCAATCTCCAACTACCGCAATGAGTGTCCTGTTTATATCTTTCTACTAGAGCGACCTAAACTCCTTTGATGTTCCTAAAATGTATGCATTGTAATATTATTAGTGCTGGTATAGATTATCTTTGGTGGAGTAAATTATTGGAATAATTTGTGTATCTATATGAATTTGGTTTAGTTTAAAGTTTATTTCTCATGTATTGATCTAAAGTCTAAACAAACTCTTTGTTACCTAAGTTCTGCAATAATTTGGAACTTCTGACCTGATCTGAAGTACAATATCTAAAATAACTTGCATTTTGCATTATTATGATTTTTTGTTGATAATTTGTAGATAATTAAGTTATTATGACCTAATGCTGAATCTAGAGATGGAAATCCAAGGGGTCCAGATTGGGTTCGGATTGGGCTGGGTCGGATCAAGTTAGTTTTGACTCCAAAGAATTGTTATAGGCTCATCAGCAGTCAGCTCAATCCGGTAATTTCTCTTTATGCAATTTCATCCTATTAATTTTATTTTCTGAAATTATGAAACTTAACCAGAGTACAATTTAGGCATCGCTTAATCTGTCGGCTTTCACTGGTTAATATTTGAAACCTTCAGTATCACAAAAGAGAAGATCATTATTTCTAGAATGTTATTCTTAAGATTAAGCTAATAACACCATACCTTTTCTTGTTATTTTCATTAGGCCATAAACTTTAAGCTAATTCCATATTTTCCTGAGTTCTCACCTAATATATTTGATTATTTAGCGACATGGAGAAGGAAAAAACAACAGTCCTTCCTTTGGGGCCCGGACAGAACCATGTAATGGGCCTAATTGTCACTGTGCGTCACATGCAGTTTCTGGTAAGGTTCTGAAAGATGCGTATGCGGTAGAGGTCAAAATTCTAGGGACAGTGGTGCTTATTCAAATTTGAACATAGTAATCAGGGCATTTTGTTTTTTCTAGTAAGGCTTGTAGCAGAGAGGAATAAAGATTATGGAGCTGAACATCATTTGCTCCGGTTGTTAAAGGTTTTCATTTGGGTTGAATATTTATGCAAACGAAAAGCACAGTTCTAATATATTACAAGAGGAGGGTTCAAATGCCTCCATTTTTCATGCCTCTACCATGCCTTCATTTTTAAAAACTTTATTAACTCCAAATTTAATACTTAAAAGTCAAAATAAAACCGTTGGATATGATCCACATCATTTTATCTATGTGCTCATAAAAAATTATCACATTTTGATTTTGTTTTTATGTGAATCAATAAGTTGAAAAATCAACATCTAGAAATTATCCACATTAGTACATTTATTACAAGTTCTTGATGACAACCAAAATAAAATTGAAATGTCATAATTTTTTACACGTACATAGATAAAATGATGTAGATCATATCCAACGGTTTTATTTTGATTTTTTAGTTTTAAATTTGGAGTTAATAAAGTTTTAAAAATGGAGGCATGGTGGAGGAATGAAAAATGGAGGCATTTGAACCCTCCTCATATTACAATTGTAGAATCTATAAAGGACTTTTAAGTAGAGCCCTTGAACAGTTTAATTCTGACAAGAAAATCTTTCACCAAATAATATAACTCGATTAACAAAACTAAAATATCTCCTGTCGAAATTAACTCTTCTGAGATAGGCGCTGTATAATTTGGTTAGATGTGTTTTCAAGTAAACTAGCTTATCTATTTTCAGTACGAAAAAAAAAAAAAACATAAAATTCTCTGCCGTCAGACCATTGAAAATTTTTAAACTTAGACGCATAAATAAGAAATGCAAGACGATATTTATAACATGAATTTTAAATGTTGAACTTTATAAGATATCCATCTTCTCATACTTAGCCAAGTAGACCGGGATACATAAGAAGGTACAATTAAATAAAGACATCGTTATATACATCAACATACATACTATTTACATGCTACACAACCAACTAAACCACACATAATAAGACTTGGCCTACATATTTACAATGGACGTCTTATTTTAAATATTACAATGAACCTCTCAAGCCGCTGCTCCATCACTGACCTCTATTGCTCTGACCTCAACCTGTGCACCACAGTCTGTCTGTTGGACAGCCACAGTGACCTGGGCCCCATCAGACATGCTACTCATCCCCTCACATGAAACAGACAGGGAACCCACCATGGCTAGTAAATCATCATTGTCATTGCCATGACCGTTGGTTTGGGATAGTAATAGCCAGTCCTCCTTTACTGAGGTCACATGTATGTCAGTATCTTTATTATGATTACCTACTTCAAATGAAGTTGGCAGAACTACAAAATCGTTTAATGGATTGTAAAACGGATCGGGTTCTCCAGCCTTTAGCCAGTGTTTTAGGATCCGAAACACATGTCTGTTGCATATTATGCCTCGGTGGTCAGCTGGGACCCCTATCCTTGCAACTGCATCAAGGCCATCAGCCTGACAAATGCACAAAAAAAAAAGGAACAAGAAAATTTGTAATTAAAATAGGAAGAAAAAAAATGCCATACACAAACAGGGAGATCAACAAGTATGCCAATCTACCTTAGCTGACTCAACTGGGACAGTTCCATCACCATTGACATTGATATATCTAGGCTGCAAACAACAAATAAAGAAATAGCTCAATAACAAGGAATAAGTCTATCAATCAAATGAGAAAGGGGGTTTCTTGTAGTACTTTGGTCAATGGTACCTACCTCCATAAATAACAATTGCTTGAGATCTGAAACAGGATCACCTTGACCTCCATAGCTGCATAAAAAATAGTTAGCATCATCAGAGGGAGAGAGGGAGAGAGGTAGAAAAGGGGCGAGGGTGAGGGGAGAGATAGAGTACCAAACACTATGAGGTGTGTCACAATTAGTGCCATAAATATTGTAGAATCTCACTGAAGAAGGGAGCTTGGCACTAGACAAAAGCTCATGAGTTTTGTTTGCCCATTCCAAAATATCAGAATTAAGTGGCAAAGGGATGTGCAGCCCACCAAATTCAACCTGATATTACATATTCATAACCATTTTTGTATTTATACCCAAATTTTCTGAAAATGCATACTCTTGCATATGGATATATTTTTTTCACAATTCTTGGAATTATTTTAATGTCACTTTGCATTTTCTGAGGGAAAATCATGATTTCCCAATCACTGATATTTGAAAACACGGATTTTTTAGTTAGTTCTTCAAGAAATTAATGATTTCACAGACAGTTCTTCATATTTTTTCAGATATTTTGAATTTTAGCACAACCTAAGCCCGCAACAGAATTCTGCATGCATATATAACACTTTCTTTTGTTCAAAAGAAAGATAAACAAAATATAAAACATGAAAACTAACCGCATTATTTGAAAGAGCTTTCATCATCAGCGGAAGGGATTTAGACGGATCATAAGAGTTAAGTAAGATGCTAGATTTACCACTTTCACCATCTCTCTTCTCTGTCCACAGTTGCAAAAGGGGCGTATTTTCCCATTTGTAACTCGGGGCTGCCATCAGTTCATATATAGATGGGCACTCCAACAACTAAATAAAGACAGCTTCAACAAATTAATTTCTTAATTAACAACAAAAGGATTGCCCATATGATTGGGAAAAAAATATACCAGTTGTTGCATGCTCCATTTGGAAATGAAAAAATAGGCTTCTAATCCTTCAACAAAAGAGCATCCATTCAATAGGCTTGATGTTATATACCCTGGTGCACCTGTACAAATACATACCAAGAACCTTAAGAGAGAAAAATCTTTTTCCCGAGGGGAAGGGAAAGAGAAAGATAGAGATAGATGGGTAGACAGAGAGAGAGATTTTAATGATATACAATACAACCTTGAAATGGTGCTGCTATTGCAATCCAGGATTTCACATACTTCTCAAAAACCTTACAAAAAGTAATTTACTCAGTACCTAAAAAAAAAAAATAATAATATGTAGTATATAAAGTATACCTACTTACATCAGTATGTAAAGCCATGAAGCATTTGACTAGCAAACCGCCCATTGAATGTGTAACAACATTAATCTTCTTTCCACCGGAAGAGGTATATGCAAATTCTAATTTCGAAGCAAATCTGTCTAAAGTTTCTTGAAGTCTAAAATTTAAAACAAAACAACTGATGGAATCAATATGGCATTCTAATAGTCTAATACCAGAAACAGAAAACAGTAATTCCTTGGCTAACTCAACATGACGTTTTCTTTTCCCGTAGGTGAGAGTGTGCCTATTTGCGTGTGTTAGGGCAGATTGGGTTCAAATCTAAATTAGTGAAGCACATCAAAGAGTTATATTGCTCTACTCAATGTTATAAAAATGGAGCATATTTCACCATATACTTTTTTTTTCTTTGAGGAACAATTATATGGTATTTTTTAGTATGGAGCATTAGGTAAAAATAACAGCTATTATATAGGAACAACGTGTTAAATTGTTGAGGCATTACCTGTTACTTTGGCGAAAATCATATCCAAAACCAAATAAGGTCTTTCCCTCTTGATAGCCCGATTTTATCATCTCCACTATCATGTCATGGTAATAGCACACTCCCTCACTTTCAATAATCTACAAATATATTTGAAAAAATGAATCAATTTTAAGAGAAATTGGGAATATATATATATTAACACATGAGTGCTCATCTATGCCAGGAACTGCAGTACAAATTTTCTGTACTATCTTGGAAGTTTAATACTATGTACCGGTAGTAGTGTAGTAACCAGATTTTTAATTGCCTTCTGAGCACAATTATGAGACTACGAGGAAATGTGTTAATTGATAGCTAATACATAATTAAAGGCTAGTTATGCAACAAGGACAATTTGATGGTTGGAGACACAATTTGGACCTAATTGAAACTTTCATGAGGCAAAACCTCGTATACAGTTTCTAGTCGTGTTTCTGACAGAACTGATACCATAACAAACCAATCGCCGGGTAAAAGTAATTGATTTCCTGATTTAAGTAGAATCAGCTGTTTCTTTGTGGTTCTATGCAGTTCCCTTGATGAGTAATGTTATAAATTTAGTATGTTAGTTATAGAGAAAGGATGTTTTGGATAACGATACCAACATATACCAATATAGAAATACTATGCTCCTTGGTCTGTTACAATTTTGATGTCAAGTAGTGCCAGAATGATTGGTAAAATTTGGCATCTTAAAAGACTAATGGTTTCACATAATAACTGGTAAAATTTGACATTTATAACCCTGCCTGCAATAATCCCTTTATTCTTAATTGCAGCCAGATTTTCAAGGGGGTGTGCAGTTTTTATTCTGAAGATTTTGGCCTCTTGGGTTAATGCCAATGAGGTATCTGACAAAGCTGAGGCAGTGGTTAATTTCAGATAAGATGTCCCATACAGATTGAGATAGTTGCTAGTAGCTGGGGGTCTTATACTAATTGGCATACTCCTCTGGGAAGAAGCTTTATTAGATGAGATGCTGCACAAAAGTGCTATACGCAGACAATGGTTAAAAAAGCTTGCATTGAAAATGCTCAATACAAGAAAAGGGTGTGATGCAGGTTTGATTTTTTTTTTTTTTTCTGATTTTGTATGTCTTTGTATGGTTACTAATTTTGATTTCTCAGAGGGTATAAGGATCAAGAAATGATGTAAGATGGGAAGTTACTATCGGATGGTTGCCGGCATACAGCTGCTTAGGATGCTTTTACAAACTGATGCTCAGGGAGATTTGTAAGTAAAAGTTGAGGGCGTACAGAAGTAGATTAGGGCTGTCTTTGGGTAATTGTAATGGGGTTTTAGTCTGTTTTGTACAGGGTGGTTAGCGAAAAATTTGTTTTCAGCAATGAATCAAGTGGCAACATGCCCACTTGATTCAAAAAAAAAATAGAGGAACAAACCAGTAAAATTTCAGCCTAACTATTCAAATTAGAAAACATAACAAGGTATAAGTATGTACCATATCCGGATCAAGCACATCAATGGCATACAGCCCATGTCTATCCTCTGGCACTTCAATTTTAATTTTTTCATCGACTGATATAGTTTTTCCTGCACCGATTACACAAGTGAAAATAAATTTTGTTAATTGTCTCAAGAAAAATGGAAACTAACACTACTTTCTAAATATCAGAATTCGTTCCAATTTGTCAAAGAATTTGTTTTTTTTTAAATAGTCACATTGTCCACTTCCAATTGAACTTCGAAGACTTAACACTAAAACAAAACATGGTTTGGTTTAAAGGAATAAGCTAAGTATAATAAGGCAGAAAGGCATAAAATGCTACCAGAGGAGGGATCAAAGCGGGGCCAAAGTTTAGTCCGAAATTCATGATCCGCACCCAAAATCCGAACCCAGACCCGCTCCGTCTTTCCATTTTCATCTATAGCGTTGAGCATCGACCCGCCGATACCAGGTACCAGGAGAACCGGGTCAAGATTCGGATTTGCCGCATTTTCTTCGTGCTTTCTGGAAGCTCGAACCCACAGCTCGATAGATCGGATTAGCTCATCTAGAACCGCCATTAATGGGTGAAATCTGAGGTTCCGTGAAGAAGGAGAATGGCAAAGTCAGAAGAAGAGATTTTGCAATACCCCACAAGGAAAATGAATAATTGATAAGGACAATCTGTAATACACAAAAGTTTCAGAGATAATGGGAAAAAGACTTTGTACACCGCTTAAGTATACAACTTTTTACTTTGATGCACTGAGAGAAAATTTCAACGTCCTAATTAGTCTAACAAAATTTCTATTTACAATACAAACAAGAACTTTACGTTTAAACGAAATTGCTAATACGAGAAACTTTTCTACGCAACTTAACATATGTGCTCTTTTTAAGCAATGTGGTAAAAGCCCCGATTTTTTTTATTAATAGAAAATAAATAAATAAAATATCGAAATAGGGGTATTATTTAATGAAATTTTGAAATATAGAAAGAACGGATGGTTTATCCAGTTTAGTGGACGGGATAAACCATCACGTACAGCTAATTCCGTCCCTAACTACGCAAACTCGCTCATTAAAAAAAAATTCTGGACAGAAAAATCAATCCTGTCTAGTACTGTTCATTGTTTTTTTTTGGGTTAGAATAACAACATAAGGGTCATGTTTGGTTGTGGCCTAAAGGGTGGAATAAGGGGTTTAGGCCTCTTTATTCCACCAAACGTGACTTAATTGAGCCGGCCTAACATGACATAAGCCGATCTTTAGGCCGGCCTAAACTAAACCACCTCGCATGGTGGTTTAATTTTAGTCCACGTCGTGGCCTAACTCGAATGATTATAATAATATCGTTTTAGTATATAATTAGTATATTATTTTTAATAATTATTATTAGTATATAATTATATAATTAATATCTTATATTGTTAATATATTAAATAATAATTATAATAATATTATATAATTAGTATCTTTTATAAATAATTATTATTAATATATAATTATATAATTAATATGTTATATTGTTAATATATTAAATAATTATTATAATAATATTATATATATTATAGTTACTATTAATATATTAATATTATATAATTAGTAACTTATTACTAATAATAATTATTAATATATATAATTATATAATTAATATCTTATATTTTATTATATTAAATGATTATTCTAATAATATTATAATATATTATAGTTATTATGAATATATTAAATATTATATAATTAGTATCTTTTAATCCAATAATTATTATTAATATATCATTACTATTAATAATATCTTATATTTTATTATATTACATAATTTATTATAATAATATATAATATATTTATATTAGTATTAACTATACTTAATTTATATAATTAGTATCTTTTATCAATAATTATTATTAATATATAATTATATAATTCAATGTTATATTTTTAAACTATTAAATAATTATTATAATAATATTATATATATTATTGTTACTATTAATATATTAATATTATATAATTAGTATCTTATTACTAATAATAATTATTAATATATAATTATATAATTAATATCTTATATTTTTATTATATTAAATAATAATATAATAATATTATAATATATTATATTTATTATTAATATATTAAATTATATAATTAGTATCTTTTATCAATATTATTATTAATATACAATTATATAATTAATATGTTATATTTTTAATATATTAAATAATTATTATAATTATTATTATAATATTATAGTTATTTTTAATATATTAATATATATAATTAGTATCTTATTATTAATATATAATTATATAATTATTATCTTATATTGTTAATATAGTAAATAATTATTATTAATATATAATTATATAATTAATATCTTATATTGTTAATATATTAAATAATTATTATAATAATATTATAATACATTATAGTTATTATTAATATATTAATATTATATAATTAGTATCATATGATTAATAATTAACTAACTTAGGCTTCCAAAACCTTAGTCCTCCACCAACTCTAACCAAACAAGGAATAACTTAAGCCATGGTTTAACTTTAGACCTCAACCAAACACGAATAATTTAGGCCGGCCTAACATGGAATAACAACTTAGGCCACCTTAACTTTAGTCCACAACCAAACACCACCAAGAAGAATAAGAAAAAATTATGAACAGTACTAGACGGAATGGACTACTCCGTCCAGGAACTATTTTTTTTTAAGCGACTCTGCGTGATTAGTGATGAAATTAGCTGAACGGAATGGTTTATTATATCCAGCAGACGTGATAAATCATCCTGTTCTTCTTATATTTCGAAATTTCATAAAAACTTACTCCTATTTCGATATTTTTTTATTTTTTATTTATTTAATTTTCTATTAATAAAAAAATCGGGGTAAAAGTCTCTGGTTTTTATGAAAAGAAGTCAAATCTTACAACCATAGATGTTATTAAAATATGATTATGTTATCAGCTTATATGTTAACGGATTAAAGAAAAATCATGTTCGAACTGTCAATTCAAATTATTAGAAAAAAATTACATGTCAAAATCATATTAAATATCAAAATTCAGTTTATTTTATAATATACCCTGTTTTGATAAGCAAATATTATTATCTTTAATTATTTTAAATTCATCTTTCAAAATCATGAAAGTAGTAAAAATATTCAAAATAAAATAGTAAATTTATAATCATACAAGATTTTGATATGTAGATTTTACTTGACCATTCGGATATGAAAAGGTAAAAATTTTAATTTGACATGCTAACTAACATTAGTACATTAGTATAACTCATTTACTTTGTATATGTTTGTAAAATTTGATTTCTTTTAATAAAAGTCGGTTGCTCTTGAAATAGTCAATTTTATATTTTGAGTGGATCAAATAATGAGTTCTTAAGACATCTGTTAACATGTGTCATTATCAAAATATATTTTTAATTAAAAATACATAATTGTCAATAGTTGTTTTATACTGAAACAGATCAATGTGGGCCCCCGAAAATAGACAAATTTGCATTCAATAATAATTGAGTGAGCATTGTAAAAGGAATTGGATTTTGTTCAAAGGGCTTTAGACATAATCTCATTCAAAGCTGGACTTTATCGTTTGATTTGCTTTAAAATTCGTACCAATATATTTAAAACTTAATAATTCTAAATAGCTCCGTAAATCTAAACGATCCGTGTAAATTTTAACACAGATCGAACGGTTTACGACTGACTTTGAATAAAACTCCACCCATTGTAAAAAATTTAAATTTACACCTTAGAAAGTTGAATGGGTGGTGTCACGTAATTATCAAGCCCGTTTACAAATATTAATTAAAGATGCGAACAATTTGTAATAATTATTTTTCATGTTTTTTTTTGTTATTTCCATCAAAATAATCACCATTACATAGCAAAGTTTTCATAATATGTAAAAAAAATAAAAATATAAACTAAATCTAGTAGTTTATTTATTATTAAAATATTGAAATTTTTGTTATTAAACTGCACCCATTTATTAAATAAATTGAGAGGAAATCCGTTTTTTCATTAAAAAAATCAAATATTGAGTGAAACAGAAAACGACAAGTACCACGCAATACATGGAATTCACATCGTCTGAGATATCTCATAAAGTAAATTTTCTAATTTACTCATCAAAATCATCAAAACTTGTTCAGTTTTCTATTTACGCTTCTACTCTTTATTATATCTAATATATCTCTCAACTCTAATTTTTTTTTTCTATTTAATTAAAAAGTTAATTATTCATAGCTGAATATTGTCTAATTTATTTATTTCCCATCATATTTTTTAGGAGCGGATTCAAAATTTTCGTCCGGAGACAAAAAAAATTTTTAATCAAACTTAAATAGCTAATTGAGTTTAAATCTATTAACTAATTAGATACTCGATAAAAAATAATATTTTAATTTATACTTTTCAATACTTTGACTTGTAATTTCTGCTCTAACTTATAATTATAATTACCAATCAAATTTCAATAAATTGATTTCAATTTTAATTCTAAATTTAACCCGAATTACAAATCAATAATTTAGAAAAAAAAACAAAAATAATTTCAAAGAAAAACAAAATTAATCAGAACCGATAAATCTCCACTGAAACTCGATACTCAAGAAAGCAGCTGCCCACCGGACCATGTGAGTCCGCCCCTGATGCCCTTGCCCTTTCCCATGTAATGTACCTGCAACAAAAAACCACCTAAAAGGAAGCAGATAGAAACTTGTCTTGAAATCAGGACCTTCATCTAAACATTGATCTTTGCAGGTGGGGCCTTCATCTAAGCATCTGACTGAAGGCGCTAACTAGGGGTGTTTAAACGGTCGGTTCGGTTCAAACCGAACTTAATTTGTCAAACCGAACTTTTTTTCGGTTTTTAAAAAATCCAACCGAACCGACCGAATTAAAATGTCAAATTGAACTAAAACCGAACCGAACAAACCGAACTAAACTTCGGTTTGTTCGGTTGAACCGAATAGAGGAATTCTGGGTGTGCGCCGCCTATCTTGCATTCAAGGTGTTGTTGTGTATGCGCGGTCCACTAAGGCACTAACCAAGGGAATTTGTATTCATTGAATAACCAAAGTCCAAAAGCGCTCACCTATCTTGGTGTATGCGCGGTCCACCAACCAGGAGAAAAACGGAGAGAGAGCAAACCGGTCGGTTGGGTTTAGTCGGTTTTGAGAAATCAAAACCGAACCGAACCATTTAAACCAAATTGATTCATAAAATCAACCGAACCGAACCATTTAAACCGAAATTTTTCCGGTTCGGTTCAAAACCAATAAACCGAACCATTTGAACACCCCTAGCGCTAACTAAGAGAGACGCTACAACGCGGACCCCACCCATCAGTTCAGGACCAGAGACGAAGCGCAGGAACCGGAGAAATCAGAGGGCTGGGCTGTTGAAGAGTCTGTTGCACAAATCAGCAAAGAAACTCTGATTGGGCACTAAGATGGCAGCACATGATTCATTAGAGAGATCTAACCAATCAAATTAGGATTTCTTCTGTATTAATTAAATGACCTGATTTTTATTTTTCGTTTTGCTAAGTGTTAAAATTTGACATGATTTTAGTTGCTCTGAATGTTCTGTAATCTGCTTATGCTTGGAGCCTCAACATTATAAAACTTCGGTATCTTTCTGTGTTTTCCATAATATATAGTTCATGGCTTAATGCTTTTATAATTGTTGAAATTTTTCTTGAACTAATTAAGTCTAATTGGAGGCTCAATGTTGCGCAATTAATTAATTCAACAACAAACCCTATTAAGCACATCTGGAGATCATTACATGTGATGGAAGATATTTATTTTTGAGGAGGGTTCAAATGCCTCCATTTTTCATGCCTCCATCATGCCTCCATTTTTAAAAACTTTAATAACTTAAAATTTAAAACTTAAAAGTCAAAATAAAACCGTTGGATATGATCTACATCATTTTATCTATACACATGTAAAAAATTGTGACATTTCAATTTTGTTTTGGTTGTCATCAAGAGTTTGTAAAAAACGTACTAATGTAGAGAATTTCTAGACGTTGATTTATCAACTTATTGATTCACATAAAAACAAAATCAAAATGTAATAATTTTTTATGAGCACATAGATAAAATGATGTAGATCATATCCAACGGTTTTATTTTGACTTTTAAGTTTTAAATTTTGAGTTATTAAAGTTTTTAAAAATGGAGGCATGAAAAATGGAGGCATTTGAACCCTCCTCTTTATTTTTTTCCTTAAAATACACAATCCAGGTCTTTTCTCAGGCCACTGGTTCCATCGAACGCGTATCCTCTGCATTAACTCAAAATGAAATCTTTTGAGTTAATGAATCTCAACCATCTGATTTTAAACGGTGTCAATCCGGCTCCGCCTATAACATAGGAGTCTTTCAATATTAGTATAGATCTAATTCGCATGAATCTTAAAACAGATCGGACGGTTAAGATTCATTAACTCAAAAGATTCTCTTTTGAGTTAACGCAGAGGATACGAATTCAGTTCCATCTTCCTCTCTGTTATCTCTATTGATTTTTCCTTGCTTCTTTTACTGATCAACATACAATTCCAATCAAGAATTTTATTTGAAGTAATTGGTCAACTAATGCAATAGTATGATTGTAGTAGTGGATCTATTTAGTGCACCATCAAGCATGTAATTTCTTACAAAAAAAATCATATTGGGTCCAGAAACAGAGAGTTTCACAAAAATTGCGACCTTGATATTCTTCTTTCTCACCATTAATCTAAGCCAATCCAATTAGAAAAGTAGATACTGACAAATGGGTTTACCAAATGCATTGTTTATTCTAAAACACATATAAGAGAACGAGAGTAACAAAACAGGTACCTTGCTGCATTATTTCATACATTTTGGCAAAGTCATAGAGAGCTCTCTTAACAATTGTCTCCAATCGCCTACTAATTCTGAAAAATGGCTCACCCGAACCAACTACCCGAAAAGAGAAGTTATATCTCAACTCCTATATACATACAGAAGCTATCTACTCTATAGAGTGAAATAGAGGCGATGGCTGTAGAGATGATTCCTCTCGAACCAATTTCCTAGGCATCTCAACTAGGGGTTAATTTCCTCCTTTTCCTTTCTGGTAAGAAGAGATTAAAAAAATGAGAGAGAACAGCGAATTGAAGGAAACCATTTCTTTAATCTGTTTTTTTACTGATGCAATGTCAATCTTTTCAATTCGTTTAATATGGTTGGATACAAGGGATTAATGAATTGAAATAGGACTGGTCTAGTGTTTTTTTTTTTAAAAATGACCGTTGGAGAGTAATAAAAATCCGAAGAGTAGTGCAAAAATACGGAAAGCACCAAAGCGCGGGCAAGAAGAGATCAAGACAGATGAACTCGCAAATACAAAAAATAGAATAAAACAAAAAAGAAAAGGGTATTTTTGTCTTTTATTATTTTAATCATGGATTTAATTATTTAACTATGGTTAATTCTATAGTTATTGTGTAATAGGTAAAAAAGAAAGAATTTTCAGAGATAGGAGATAAATTAGATAAATTGAAGTATTTAGAGGTAAATAAGAAATTCGAAAAGTCTTTAAGGGTAAACAAAAAATTAACCCTATCTCATATTTTGCGTGTTTTCTAGAAAATTTCAACCGTTCAGGTATGTTCTGCACGAATCTCAAAGCATAAATAATATTGGCCTCTGCGTTATCTCCGAATAGGCACCGGACACGTCACTCAAGCAAAATATGAGATATCTCAGAGGATACGCACTCCAAAAAAGAAAAAAAAGTGTTATATATTAGGGAATGATCGTTTTCGACAAAAAAGCCCCTAGAATCTACTCCAATTTACAATTAATATAATTTTTTTAATATAGCATAATTTGAGTTCTTTTTTATATATCCTTCCAAACGCTTTTCCATTCAATGATTTAATTCTTTCTATTTACTCTTCCTTCGATCCTTCTGTTCATCTGTTCAATGATCATAGAATGGATTAAAATTTCACTAATTTCAGGGTCCTGATCAGAATCAACTTGAGAGAAATTTAGACGTGGGATGGACAACACTCTTGAGAAGCCACCAAGTTTAGATATGGCAGTGATGGTCATGGAGGTGCAGGAGGAGAGGGGCCCGTATCCCCCCAGGTACCTGACTGAGTGAATTAGCTCTTATTAAATGTACTCAGATCTAAATATAGGACGCTTGTTTTGAGATTCGTGTCAAGTTAATACCAGAGATATAGATGTCAAGTTAGTACTCAGATCTCATAATACCAGATATCAAGAATGTAGATGTCAAGTTAGTACTCATATTTCATAATATCAAGATGTAGATACTCTAAAATATTTTAGAATTCATGCAAATTAATTGTACAAATTGATCAAATATCTTTTCGACCGACCCCCACCACCTTTTAATCAACATGCTCTAGACGATATGTGATAGGAGGAAGATACCTCTGTCTAATTCGCATAAAACAATATGTGAAAATTCAACTCATGGAAACCCTCAAATTAAACGAATGAAACTTATCTGGCATATTTACCATGGAAGGAGCCAAATTGAAGATTAAAAAATAGGAAGCAAATAATATCTCGACGCAATTTGACAACTATACCCTGCATATCCTCTACATGAAATCAATTATAGGCTTACAGCATGCAAAAATTTGCAGGGCATGACACCCTCTATTCTAACACTTATTCCTAAATAAGAAGATAACATTTCAAATTGGGGCAAGTAGTAACATCGAAATAATCAAATGTCTCTCCATAAACTGTTTCTCCTATGTCTAAACTGTTTTTCCTCGTCACTTATCCAAATCTATATCAACTTTTGAGTCACGCCGCTGCCTCTTGGGTTCTCTATCACCCAAATGGAGTGACACTGAGAGATCCTCGTCAGACAAGTTGTTATTTGCCTCCAAATTAGCAGCTGCTTCTTCGCTAACCCGTACCGGGGACAAGAAGTTGGAGATAAATTGATGTTCCTCCACTGCCTTATTGTTATTAGTCTCCACTGTTTCTACACGAAACTCAGGCTCATGATTAGGTGGCAATTGCTCAATGTTTATGTCAAGTGGCTCATAAATCTCACCGACTCGTTCTTCTGGCATGCCAGGGCCCACTGGAGAGGATTCACCAATTATAGAATTGGCAGCTACAGCAAGCAAACTTTTTTGTTCCTCCACAGCAGCTTCAGTTCAAAAATAATAACATTATTGAAAATATTAGTTTGTTGTGAAAGAGAAAAATACCACTCAAACACCTGATAAAGGTTTGGAATCAGCCCATACATAATGATTCTGTTGCAATAGCATTGAAAAAGTTTATCACATTCACAAAATAACACCCAAAGTTTTTAGAGGTTCAAAAAAACCGACACCAAAGGGCAGTGAACGTAAATTCCAACAAAATCTACAGTGTTCTTCTAAACATTCACAAGTTCACTTCTTTCCTAAGCACAAAATGAACACACACCAAATCAAGCTTATCAGTTCCACGTTTATTTAAACTAGTCAGGAAGGAATTCATTTCGCATGAAAATACTCAAGGGCAGTTTAATATGTAGGACTTAACATCTGCTTTAGTGGTTGGGTGTCATTTGCAAATTCCAAAATGTGTTGAAAAACACACAAAAAAATAGAAGTGAAGCACAAAACATGCAGTCCTTCAATAGTAATTTTGCAACTTCTATTAGTTTAGCTGATGTTGCAACAACCCAAAAAAAAACTATGGTTGGTTGATTGCAACTATCACAGAGTTCTAATTTTTTCCTCATCTCTAGATTTGAGAGATGTTGAATCTTATTTAGTGAAAAAATAGGATATTGTTTATAATTCCAAATAATAAAAGAAACCTCGAAATCCTTCATTAGTAGTTACAATATTGAGCTCCAATCGGTCGAGAAGCCGCCCCAAATCAACTCCACTCGTCCAATTCTCAGGCCCATGATCGCCCTTCAACTTCAACCTCCCCCTATTAGCGGTGCCGCCCCAAATAATCCCAATTGGCCTCGGTAGTTCCCCATTTTGACCAGTCAAAATTATCAGGCTGCCACTATCCCCCTCCAAGTCGAATGTCTGCTGATTCTCTCCGACAACCAACAAATCGGTGAAGAAACAAATACTTTTTTCATCATTATATTCCAGTGCATATGCCATGATGGTACCAGCAGTAAGACCAGAGCTACGGCCCACCTTCGATACTTGGCAGCCAATCACTGAGCTGATTGGGGACTGGAGGTCGATTACTTTTACGTCACCGATTTCACCCACGCCTTTTACATGGGTGGTTATGGCCGAGAGGTCGAAGTCATCAGCAAAGGGGATAAAGGCGCCATCAGCTCGCACAAATGTCTCTACGTATGCATCGCAAGATGCGAAGAGATGTTTGGGATTCAAAATAATTACAACAACACAAAGCACAAGGATCGAGAGTAAAAGCAGCAAATGATTTTGTGCAAGAAATTATGCATGCCAGTATAGCTTCTTCGATCGAGCACCAATTTTTCTCCAATAACAAAAAATCTATTTACACATCATACCTTTCTTTTACCTTTTTAAGGTTTTAGCGGTTTCTTGGGCAGTCTTGCTTCTCATGTACCGGTCAGGACTGGCACAGGTACAATTGGTAGATGCTTGATTTCTAATTTCTTCTTATCTCAAGGGTATACATAAATGCTAAAAAACAGTACCGATAGGTGACCAGTGCTGGTATAAACCAGTCGGTTCCGGTCCGCTCCAGTATGGTTATGCAAGAGTACTAAATTCATGACAGGTGAACAAAAAAAATACAAAGAAATGAATGTACCTGGGTTAGTACCGGCAAAGATACCATACCAAACATCATCAGTGATGAAGGAGGTGGCCCTCTCGACCGCACCGAGATATACACCAGGTCCAAGGTTAGGCGGTAACGGGTGGTACATTTTTTGGTTTGGGTAGTCTAGATCCACTGCCACGTGGCGATTTGTCAAAAATCCAACCTGTTTGTTTCCTGTTCGCCTCTTTACTATCGCTCCTAGTGTGCCATATGTCTCTTGACTTGCCACCTGGACATTGTTTGAAAATATATTTCTTTTTTTAATAAGAATAAAAGCTTACATCTCCATAACAGTGTTGACAGGATACCTTACACCTGACGGGTTCAGTGAAAGAGCACATAAGCCCTCAAATATAGAAACTAATATGGTCATTACCTCAGTACTGACATATCCTGGATTTACTACCCGTACTTTACCAGTAGTAACTAGCTTGCACTGGTCAGTACCAAACAAATGTTAGAAGATCAGGTCAGTAATAGAATTCTGGCTAGTTTCAACAAATCATTGT
This sequence comes from Carex parvula, assembly GCA_025461045.1. NCBI lineage: Eukaryota > Viridiplantae > Streptophyta > Magnoliopsida > Poales > Cyperaceae > Carex > Carex parvula. Next base: position 983,565 of record JAJGRW010001114.1, read on the forward strand.
CGTTAATCCTTTCAACAAAAATATCTATAAAGAAAAATTGATATGATAATCCCTTTGTACCTGAGATCCAGGACCAATGCAAGGATCACTACCACGCAATCCATCAAGTAAATCATCATACAATTGTTCTTTAGGTGTTGCTGCTGGTACACCATAATATGAAAATTCCACCACATCTACATCACACCACACTCCCCCTGGTCCCTGATAAATGTACACACATAAATCAATAAGAATTAGAAGTCCTCTAATATGAGATCAGCTAGTACACAAAAACAATGATAACATGAAATTTGAGAAATATGAACCAAAGAAAAATAGCTTGTTTCGGCAGCCAGTTGGTTAATAGTGGGCTTTCTGCATCTTTTGTTGTTTTTGTTTATAGTAACTATTAAGAATAGGGTAAAAATAGCCTTAAATACTTTATTAGCCCAACACTATGTTGCAAAGGATACAGATATGGACAAGGATATGACGACAAGGCATTTTTTCAAAAACTTAGGCTATGGTGTGCCTACATATTATTAATCTGATTATTCTTTTACCTAAGAACTTTTCTTACAAAATGTAAAAGTTGTCTAAGAAAGTACACAATATATATATATTTTTTTAAATTCAATGGTTTATTTTAAAGTGGTAGTCCAAAAATTTGCTATTTTATATAATAAACACTTCTCCATATGTATTAAATGATTAATCAGGTAAAGGAATGCATGGAGGAAAAGACATAATTTTACAAGGGGTGTATTGTAAATTTTTTGAACATGAGCTGGCGCAACTGAGTTTCTCTGAATTGGAGAAGTGCTAAAGTGGGAGTTTAGTTTTTGGCACTGCATTAGTCCCACAACAGCTACTATTTTTTTTTTTTGAGCCAATCCCCTCTCTATAATTCAAGGCATCGGCACTGATAAAGGCACACCCAACTGTGGGGACCTCGGCGAGCCTTCTCCATGTAGCCATTTGTGTGAAGATATGCATATCAGATTGTATCTTTAACTGTATCCGGTTAAAGTTAAATATTAAAATATTTAGATACCACATCTGGCATATCTAATATGTCTCATACGTGTATCTATACTGGATACATGTCAGAATGTGCATGCCAGAAAAAATAAAAACAATGGTATATACCTCCAGCGCAGCAGGAAGACATTGGCTCTTGGTTAGCCACTTTTTGTGGAGCTTTCTGGCAACAAAAACAAGAATAGCAGGTATATTTGTAAGTGTGCCCTTCCTGATTCGGAAACCCACGGCTGTCCCCAAACTGTACCTCCTTAAGATCTTGCTATGAAATGCTCTTATTGTCATCAAATCAAGCAATGTCATTGCCTGTCCAACAAAACAAGGCATGTCATCAGAGAAGGTGAGACACAATTAGGAGCCATTTTAAAGACCCATGGGAAGGACAAACATTTGCAATTGGTGACCAAGATGGCGAAAACTGGAAGTTCAGGGGCCTGTACGGTTCTTTTGGCATGTTGTAGGGCGGATAACCTGAATTCTATCTACTTAATTGAACTCTCATAATAAAATTTATATACACCCAAGATTAATCTGGAATTGGGATGGCAAAAGTATGAAATTACCATTGAAGTTGAAGCTAAATTTTATGCACTTAATATATATTTTGACAGTTGCTCAAAGACTTGAACAATTAATTACCCGGGCATTTTATTTATGTTTCACTGTACATATAAATCACAAATGGATACTACAATATACTTTTATTTCATATTGGATATCCAAATATGTAAATGCCCACGAAGAATGTAGAATACAATGGCTAATAGTAATTCTATTAACAACTGTAAGGATGTACCTGTTGACCTTTGGGCAGGCAGCCCAAGTGCACTGGCAAGACTCCCTTTTGGAGGTTTCCAAAGTAATTTGCACGCCCCTCAGCGGCCCCATGTAGAAGGGTCGAGGTGGGCCATGAGAAATAAGCAGCACTACTCTCTGACAGTTGTCCCCCTGACGCGACAGGTTGGAGGGATGATGATGCGGGGCCCATATATAGGTGGTGATGGTGATGGTGGTGGTGCTGATTGTGGTTGTTGTTTTTGGAGTTGGAGTTTCCCTCCGTATCTAAAACCGACTCTGCTGATTGGACAGAGTACCTGTCATCAGACTGCCTCATGATGTGAAATATATTTTATTTTACCGCCATCACGGATCTGAATTGACCTTACAAGGAGAACAGACAAATTAATTGTTTTACTAATGATTACTTCAAAAGCTCTAAAAATATATATATATATATATATATATATAATTTTTTTTGACCCAATTGTGTGCCATGTTGTTCTTCTTCAGGGCCGATTTTTTATTTTTCCAAAATGTAAAAAAGCTTCAGGTGAAAGGAAATGGCCAACCTTCTGACTGCCTCTTCAGGTGCATTGAGTCCTATCTGTTGGTAATTTATTTGAATTAACCTGTAGAAGACAAAATAAGAAATAAAGAAAGTACTTATAGTTACAATTGTGATGACCAACACATTTGATGATTGAAATGTAAGGTGTACAACATTAGTATCACAAATGAGTTGGTCTGAATATAATATCTTCAATTTTATACTACAGCAGCACGATAATGATTGGTAAAATGAATGTGTTGAGCTCCTAAGCGGCTCTAACCACCTCATCATGCATGGAGAACTTAAAAATTATTTTTTGTGGTCAAAACTACCTATATAATGCTAATTAATATAACAGTGATAAGTGACCAATACACCCAAAAGTTTGGTGGGTCCTTAAGATTTTCAACTAAAAGCTCATGGAAACCAGTATTGAGTTAGAATGAGTCGAGTATGGTGCTATGGTATGTACAACTGCAAATTTTTCTCTTTTTTCTTCAAATAAAATAAGGAGCTTTAACAAGCATGGCAAACATCTATAAGAAGAAACACAGAGCAAATTACGTATCAAGTATAATAAATTTACCAATGGATAAGACTAAAACAAAAGATTTATTCGGAGAATCATTTTTTCATAAAAGAGGAGAGTTGCGTGGATATTCTGCTCCTCACCTTTGCATAATAAAAGGCAGAATATTCTTCCAAGATATGCAAATTCTGACATTAATAATAAAGGGAGGAAAAAGTGTAAACGCGTATACAGGAAGAAAGAACAGAACTTTTAGGTTTCTGACAAACCGCCCAGCTCGCGCCATGGTCCTCTGTTAGTACAAAAATAGGAATGTGTTTCACATATTGTCGTGCTTTTAGATGCATCTTCGAATAAAACTAAGCTATCAGATTTGTTATTAATTTTAAGAGTTTACTATACAAAATGATTCTCCTAACAAGTCTTTATTTCTAATGGTGTAGCAAGTAAAGAACTGGTGCTCCAAGTAACAATTGATAATAAACACATTTTTGACAATAAATATCAAAAAGTTTATCATCTGAAAAAGAAGTGACCGAAACTCTTTATCGCGATAAAAAATAAACCGAAATTTCAAATGTACAAATGCTGTTGGTGTATACCCGTCAAGCTTTTAGGCATGGTATAACAAGGTAACATGTAGAACTTTAATAAAAAATCTACTAAACACTGCTTCCCAATTTTGCATTTAAACCCTGCTTGTCGCCCCAGAAATGCAATTACTGAATAGTTGACTAGAGAAGATTGAGAACAGGTAGCACCAAAAGGCTAAACTAAACATTCTGGTGACAAATAACCATATTTGTGTACCTTAAAAAGGAAAACCGAGGAGAAGAAAGAAATAGAGATCAAGCTAACACAAGGAGGGTTTGGTGAGCATAAAAACCCTACCAAAGGTTATACCTTTTGCTAATTAAACCAGACGGGTTCGAAATTTTTATTACGGATTTAATAACTCGAAACCAATTGAAGTAACAAGGTGAGGCAGCAATCAAAACTTACCCCAAAATCATCGGCAATGGAGAATGGAGCGGCTAGAGCAGAGACTAGCTGGTAGTACCTTAACCATGTTGTGTCTGCAAGAGATCTCTGTGAAAGGATTTAGGGTTGAGAGAGAGAGAGAGAGAGAGAGAGAGAGAAGGCAACTTGACCAAGTTGGAGCAGGAATCTTTCACTGTAGCGAGAGAGCAACAGAGGCTGCTGACAACTTGCACGGACAGAGAAAGGGGAGGTCGAAAATATTAGAGAGAAAAATATAGTTTTTTTTTTTCTTGTGAAAATGGCCGGGGGCAAATTTTACTTTGAAGAGGGGGAAGATATGAAAGATGTATTTTCACCAGATAACTTTTTTTTTATCAGATAATTTTTATTAGAGATAGTTTGATCAGATATTTTTTATTACCGAGTTGATATATCAATGTCAGTATGTCACTCTTCCTATCCTATCATTTTTATCTCTAATAAAATAAAGAGAAACCAACCACTAAACAATAATCATTGGATACAATTGTTTGATTAGAGTGATTATCCTACCAAACAATAAATTTTGAAGAAATGCAGTGTCCTGTGTCCAAATCAAAGTCAAAAGATTCCGTTACCAAATCGTTTCTTCTCTGACAAACACTATATTTTGGATTAATGATAAACTTAATAGAATATCATATCAAAAGAGTGAGGCTATGCTAGATATGCATAGCGTAGATTGATCTGTATTACGGGTTAATATTTTTGGATATTAATAAAAATGTCGGTCAACTGATACATGTAAGGTCAATGTATCAGTATATTAAAATTGACTTCTATTAATAGATTATACTTTCGCTTGAACATTAATTGATTGATACAAAAAAAAAAAAAAATTTGATACACATCATATTAGATCTGCATAGAGAATTAAGAAAATACAAATAATATTTTTTCTCATTATAAATTTTTGGGGTACGATGAGACCGAAGTTAGTTTAAAATTCACCAGTAGAAACACCAAGCCAATATAATTATCAATTAATTAAATAATTTATTTGAATATTCTACTTTATAATACTGTGTAGACATGTACATAAATTTTCATTGTATTTCCATTAAAGAAAATACCTAATAGACATGAAATCTTTCAAGAAATTTGCAAGGTTTCGTCTGATATAACATATTGACAGATTGCATCAAAATCTTGAGTCATTTATTTTGTTCTTCAAAGCCATATTCATATTCACACAAATTTTACATGAGAACAGTCTGGGTCCGATGGAACATCGGACCCAAATTTGGGTCTGATGGGTTTCGGGACCGTTTGATACACTTCAATATTCATGCCCACGCATTTTAAAGCAGATCGGGTGGTCATCGAATCTATCGAACTCACTTCGAGTCTAATGGACATCGGACCCAAAATGACCTCATTTTCCATAACATGCATTAATCGTAGTGCAATTCGACACGACCCCCATGTAACGGTCTGAGTATACAAATACGATATTTAAAAAAAAAAAGACTATATATTCATTTAATATACTTTTCAATTACATTTTTATAGTTTACTAATAAATAAAAGTGAACACCAGTAATTAATCTAGTAATAAAGATAATGATTTTTTATAAAAGATTGCAGGTTCAGAGTCTAATTAGAGGATTTTTAGTGGATATTTAAGCCAACAAATTTAAGTCCAACCATTACTTTAAAAAAAAATCATAATATAAAAAGGGAATCTTTTAGTATTAGTGATTCAAACCGTTCTTTTAACTTTGCACCAATCTCAAAGTCCAAATAATATTGTTCCTGTGTTAACCCGAATCTCAAAGCAACTAAGAGTAAATCTCAAACCGTAAAGTGAATGGAATCTTTACACATATTGTTTTGAAATTCTAGTATTAATTATTCATACCGAGTTTTTTATTTATTTTTAAAATTGTCCAAAATAATCATAACAAAACTTATTGTCTATTAAGAAAGGGAAGGTAGTACAGTTGGCTAGAAGAAAAATTCCGAGACGGTTAGTTACTCAAAACTCGATAATTTGATTTCCTCTCACGACTTCACAGCTTCTGCAAAGGTTTTAAAAAAAAAAAAAAATTTGAATTGTGGTGCTTTATTACGGTTCAGATCTGAACAAAAACTTTCGTCGTGGTGGGAGTTTTTTATTTAAGGTTGGCAACAACGCCGTCCATAATTATATTGATTAAACAAGTTATTTATAAGGGTCCTAAATTACAAAAAAAAAAAAAAAAAAACTCATTTATGAAATAAAATTGCTAACATAGTACAATATGCATTTGGTTGGCTAATTATCCCTATTCTATCATTCTTACTAAGCAAACAATTGCCAGTTTTGAAAATCTGTTGATGTTTTTTTTAACTTTGCACGAATCTCAAAGCCCAATATATAATACTGCCCATGCGCTAGTTCGAATCTCAAATAGTAAAGTGAAGGGAATCTTTTACACATATTGGAAAGGATACTTGTGGAGGTGCTACTTTTATCCGATTACCCGAATTTGATCCGGAACCGAACCGGATATAAACCGGAACCGACCCGGATCCGATTAATTTGGATAGGATATGGTTTAAAAAATATAAATGGTTAAATTATGGGTACAGTTACAAAATTAATAATTTAATATTCAACCTGCATCCGAATCGGAACCGATACTGTAATGGATAAGATATGGGTTTGATATAGTTATCCGACCCATAACCGAACCCGACCCGATATCCGTATAAATACTCGATAAAATGATAATACAATTTCTTTCTAATCATTTAATATAAACACATATATTAATAATTATGAAAAGACAATCATTTAGTATTTTTTTAATTTATTGAATGAAATTTATTGCTCTTTTCGCGCAGATTATGAAATCAAATATCATGTTCACCTTTTGCCTATAAATTTTCGAAGCTAATTAATTCCTTTCTTGACCTCTTTATCTACCATGTATTTATCTTTCTGCACGGATTATTGAAATTTATTGCTCTCTTCGCTGCTGAAAAAAAATTGATATTAATATTTAATTCCTAGATTTTTGAAACCATATAATGAAATCACCATCTCCAATATTTTACTTTCTAAAATTATCTCACCTTCAATATTTTGGAGCAGATTTTAATTTATATTATAATGATATATTATGTGAGATGTTTAAGAAATTATAATTATATTTAAACGTAAAGTGTTTCTCAAATGCTTGTGAGTTGTGACATGTACCAGCTTCGGATTCGGACCCGCCCCGGATCCTAACCGGACCCGTAATCCATAAACAAGTTATGGGTATATATCTACCCGGAACCGAAAGACTGACACGAAATATCTACGGATAGATAGGTATTCGGATCTGGACCTGACCCAATATGAAACAAATAAGTACATGGATCGAAATTTGAATCTGAATACTTTTAAGAGTACGGATCTAAATATAATAGTATCCGGACCTTACCCGACCGATAGCACCTCTGGATACTTGTTCATTTTCATTATGGTCGGAGTTTGGACGATACGTTTCATTATGCCTAGATGGCTAGTACTTTTCATCCCGATTTTGCACTTTTGAAAATAAAAAATTTATCAAATTTATTTATTTGCTTATTAATGCTATGAATAAAAAAAATTAATTACCATACACCCATGTTGTGTATTTGGTGTGTATTGTGCCCGAATCTCCACCTGTATCCGATATGTATATTTATGTGTATATAACATGAGTACGACAGTACAATATTCACTACTTTTAAACTGCTATCAAATTATATATATGCCCTGCATATATATATATATATATATATATATATATATATATATATATATATATATATATATATATATATATGCAGTACAACTGTACAGGACCATGCATATACATAAGAACATGAATTGAATATTGAATAATAAATTTTGAATTTTGTTTATCTAGTAAGAAAAATATAAAATTGATGATATGATATAGATTATAGAGTGAGTCTATGGTACTATGTATATCACGATTCGGTCAGTAATATGGATCAATATTTTTGTTTTCAAAATTCTAACGATCGATCCGAACCATTCAAAATGATTTTCATATGAATATGTACTTGAAGACCGAATTTTATATTTTTTAATTTTTTTTACTATTTTTAAAATAGGTACAAAATCACTATTTTTGGATGGTCCAGAATTTTCAGATCAAGTGATTTTTTACCTATTTTAAAAAATAAAAAATTCAGTCTGCAAGTACATATTCGTATGGGGATCATGTTCAACGGTTCGATCGACCGTTAGGATTTTAAAAATAAAAATATTAATCCTTATTACGGACCAACCCGTGATATGCATAGTACCATAGACTCACTCTATGATATATATTAGTTACAAGACAAAATTATACCAAATGTCTTATTATATACATTCGTATACACTATATATACGTGTCCTACACTCCTACTAGCTACATATATATTTGAGGAGGAGGGATCAAGTTACAACAATTTTTTTTTTCATTTTCAAAGTCCAAAATCATCGATCAAAACCGTTCAACATGGTCTCCACAATAAAATGTGCTTGCAGATCAAATTTTACATTTTTTTGAGTTTTTACTATTTATTAAGTATTTTACAAAAAATAGTCATATTCAGATCATTGAATTTTGTACTCATCTTAATAAATAGTAAAAAAATTCAAATAAATGTAAAATTTAATCTACAAGCACATTTTAATTAGATAATCATGTTGAACGGTTTGGATCGACGATTTGGACTTTAAAAATGAATAAACTGGTTGTTATAACTTTGTTGTAACTTGATCGCTCCTCATATTTGAGATGCATGATAAAATTGATGATATATATGATATCTATTAGTGATCAGCCAAACTAGATAACATAGCTTGAGATGATCACGTGTAACACTGTGTAGAGATTTTAATCCTTAAACTTTCAACGTCTATATTTTTTATCGTTTTTTTTTTTTCATCCATCCCGAGAGTGCAAGCAACTTCACGTTATAAGACACTGTTACATATGATACGGATGCTCAACTGGAAGTCTGGAATGGCTCTCTCTCTCCGTTTTTTTTTGGATAACCTGACATGAATGCTCAAATGGGAAGTGGAGGCTGACAGCGATTCGACGTGTCTTACAGAATGGCCATACAAACTTTTTTTTTTTTTTTCATTTTATCTTTCCTTTTCCTATGTGTGTGCAGTACTGCAGTGTCGCCATTTGCCACCTACCCCGCAAAATTAAATTTCGAGAAGGAATCTTTAGTGACGAATCCAATATATTCCAAAAGAACCGCACAAGATAATAAAGCATTCTGGCCTCTGGGTAGTTAAAAAAAAAAAAAAATGAATCCGAATCTCCCAGGTACCTGACTCAAGTAAATTGAAACGGACGGCTCAGATTAACTCAAAACGGTGCAGGAGCCAAGTATTATTTGTGCTTTGAGATTCGTGTCAAGTTAAAAGAACGATCATGGACCGTCCGTTTTCCAATTTGCTTGAGTCAGGTACCTGGGGACTGGGTGATCGGAATTCCAAAAAAAATGGAGAAAAAATACATTTTGCAGCAACTTGTCTTAGTGTTATAGAAATATGACGTCATAAATGCGACACATGGACGTAATACACAATTTTAACCCTATATGTATATTATAAATTTTCCGGTTGCATAGTTTTATTATTAACAATGACATGGGAATCTCAAATTATTGGAAAGGATAAAGAGAAGCCATCTCAACAGTGGCAAAGCATCTCATAGAAAAATAAAATAAAATTCACGTCCCATTCCAACATGCTATTGACAGTAACAAGCAATCAACCAAGCACAAGTGTGCTAACTTTTACAAAATTCATGATGGGCCCCTTCCAACATGCTAAACGAGAAACAATTTCCAATAAAACCAAGCTATAGACAGTAACAGGTAATCAACTTAGCACAAGTGTGCTAATTTAAACAAATTAACTAAATCACATCCCAAATCAACATTACAATGAAGGGTAGGAATAACCCAAAAAGCAAAATTCCCACCAAAAGAGTAATCAGGAGAAAGAATTACAATCATATAATCCATCATCTATGAAACTTCAACAAAAAGCAAAGCTATATTAATGGATTTATTTTACGCTAGGGCTCTGAAACTTGAGACATCAACTAAACAGAAATATTGGATTGGATCTTAGTATTTCTTTCCGAGAAATATACCAATAATAATGGAGATAGCTGCAACTGCAATTATGAATCGGAAAGCCATGATTCCAGAAGGTTCTTTAGGTGCTTGAAATGCTTGATTTGTAGCAACTGTTGGTTCAATGCTACTCACATCCCGTGATCTCATCTCAACTTGTTCAGTTGCCTGAAATGGAAAGAAGAGTGTTATTTTATTGCATAACTCGGAGCCCAAGCGAGGCACCAAAGTACTGGCACTTGTATCGCAAGTCCATTACCAAATATGAAAAACAGTTGCAGACTTAATTAGAGAAGTTGTACAAGGGGCAAGATTTAGAATTTAGCAATTATATGAGTTCCCTAATCATAGTATGGGTATTGAATATTGATATACACAGGTAATAATAGATACAGTCAAGAAGGACTATGCTAAAAAAAAAGATTATATATATATTTATTATTACTATTATTATCGTTATAGTTTTTCACTTTTAAGAAAAAAGGCACTAAATAGAACTAAATGGACGTATGATTAGCAGACATCCAGTGGGGCCCTAATTTAGAATATAAATAATTCAAAAAAGAATTCTGAATTTCTTGTCCCGTCTGGCCCACATTTGCATTAAATGAAAGGATAAGGGATTGCTTGCCTGAGACTGTAGCTTCTGCTCAAGTTCTAGAATCTTCTTCTCCATATCTGAAATTTGATTCTGTTTATGCCTCAATTCTTCCAGCTCAAAATCCTACAAAAGGGGATATTATTAAGTCAAACTTAAATAATGATCAGAAGTGGTGAGTACTACATGAAACAATTGGGGGTACAAATTTTAGTAAAAAAAATATATTCCTTCACTAACCATACCCGCATTTATAGTTTATTTGAAAATAAGTCAAGCCGATACTCAAGTTAAAAAAAGACAATAATCTTCTCTTATGAAAAATGCTTCGCTAATTAACACCCACCCCCCCCCCCCCCCCCCCCCCCCCCCCCCCCCCCCCCCCCCCCCCCGCCCACCCTCCCACACAGACAACAGTTTCTCTATTAGCAGTTTAGCACAACCAAATCAATTCACAACAAGGCAGAAAACTGTAATGAGTAAGGATCCAATGAAAATAGATTTGATTTGACAATGGCCATAATTTAAATATTAATTTCATAATCAATCGCATGAAATGCAATATATGTTGTACATGCATTGCCCAAATGAAAAATGAATGATATGACTAAGAACCACCTGTGATTTTTTTTTTAATATCAAATTTTCTTGAGCAATGTTGCAATATTCACATAAAATAAAACATGTCAATAGCCAAAACAATATTGAAGTACAAATGACTAAATAACCCATAGTGTTTTTTTATTGATTCTACTAAATCTATCCATAGCAAGTTCAAACTTTTATTCCAAAATCTAAATCCCAAATCCTGCAAGACTTTAGGTTAGTTTTCATTTCAAATTTAGCACATATATAAAAAGTTGATCAGTGTTAGGGTAAGAAACTCGCTACTTAAGAAAGTAAACCTTTTCATTACATAGCCTATCCTATTGGTGTATTCTCAAGTATCTAAACAAGAATCCGTCTGCAAACACAGACTTGGGAAATGTTGGTTCTATTTGGAAACTCAGCTCAATAATGAAATTTAAAAGAATGAAAACTAGCGTGAAATAACCTTCTCTTTATGTTGTTTGTCAGCCTTTTGTAACTGCTCTTTAAGGGACTCAATTTGTTGTTCAAGAACAGATAGAGAATCTTTCTTAGACGTCTCCCATTCTATCTCCCTCATTGAAGCTTCTTCCTCCTGTAGACAAATGGTTTTGAAAAATAAATGAAAAGAGAACCAAACCTATGTGCCAGGGATATAATCATATAATACTCTTCTCTATTTTTTAAACAAGCAACCAAAATCTGCGAGTTTTATTTTAAAAAAACTCAGAAAACTATATTACAAACCACCAGTAACATCATACGGAAAGAAACAGCTCTGACACCAACTAAAGAGGACCATACAAAAAGCAAATAACAACATTATAATTCAAAGGCTTCCAGCATTGCAAAACACAAATATTTAACAGCCCAAAGCAGAATAAAACTTAAGTAGGTGCAACTGGTACTCGAACATGAAAATGTATACTAGACCAAATAACAAACCATTTCTTCGGAGGTGTTCTTTGATAGAGATTGAGTGATACATTATAAGTAATTTGGTCATATTATGGAAAAAGTAATCACAAAGAGAGGAATGCGGATTTCTGGTGTTTTGTTGCGACATGTTTTTAGATAGCAATTTTATAGAAATGGACCATACAAAAAGCAAAGCAATGTTCCTAAAAAATTTTATACAAGTAAAAGAAGTAGACCTTTTGTTTGATGGCTTCATAAGCAAGATCAAGCATCGGTTTAATTTCAGCTAACTGAGAAACTAAAGTTTTCTTTTCAAGAAGTATGCTCTCATGCTCCTTCAGCTGGGTTGTCAGTACCTCGTCCTTTTCAGCAGTTGTAATTTGCATACTTTTAATCTAAATATTAATCAAAAGAAGCAGTGAGCACCTAGAATTAAAATATAAATTATCTAGACTGAAAAAGGTAAATGAAACCAAGGGGTAAATCCCTGTATGTGCTGCTTGAAAGCTTCAACACACACATATATCTCAGGAAAATGAACAAGAACATCGGGTGTATATATCCTTACAAAGATGGGGAATATCCTCATTTATTTAAGAATGCCCAAGTGGTGCTATTTTACGATTGCTAAAGGACAAATGAAAAGCTAAGAGTGATAGCAGTGGCATTTCTTGTGACTTAGGTGGATACAAGATATCGATAATGTACAAGGATATGATGAATATTTCTCAATCCGCGACAGGTCATTTGCAAAGTTGATTAAATGATGCAAAGTACATACTCAAGAGCACCTTTTCTCATATATGCTGGAAAATATTCCCTGCTCCCCCACAACGTGCGCCCCCATGGCAACAACACACACACACACACACACAATGTTTTTGAAAGGGACAAATCACAGAATTACTTTGAAGATATGTAAATTCAAGAGTGGATGCACATCACAAATGTTTCTAGTGTCTTCTGCATTGAACTTTTTTTCACAGAACACAAAATAAAATATTGGATAAAATTACCTCTTCCATGTATTTTTGCTCAGATAAAGTGTTCTGTCTCTGAAGCTTAGAGACGTGTAGTTCTGTCTCTGATCTTTGTACATTCACCTCTTCATTCAATTTCTCAATTGCTTGTTCAAGCTCTTCTTTTGTCTTTTCATACTTCCTAACCAGCTCTTCATTCTCTCCTTTGTAATGCTCCACCTGGAAAAAAAAAAGTAAGTGGCAAGCTGACATTATTAGATAAAGTGGAAATGATTTTGACCCCAGAGAAAGGTATCGCCCAAGCATCATTATCTGTTGACTCGTTTGCCATTTCATGGCCCGCCATAGATAAATTTCTTTATATAATGTATCTTTCCTGGTCCGTTTTATAGATAAACTTTGGGCATCTTTGAACAAAGTGTCAAAACAAGGTTTACAAGGATATCCATCATGTGTGATATTACAGTAATTTTCATAGAATACTAACTGACTAAAGAAAAAAAATGGGAAATATAAACTGACCTGAGAATCGAGATCTCCAGATCGCTCAATCAACTCCTCTTTTTCTGCCATAACTGCACCAAAGGCCGTCTCCAGTTCGCCGAGCTTCTTCTTACACTCCTGTAACTCCTCTGACAAACTATTGTTGACACCCTTCAGATCTTCATTCTTTTCCAAATGGTTTCTCGTCTCCACCTCAAGCACTATGATTTTTTCATTTAAGCCCGTCGTCTCAACTTCTCTCTCGTTCAGACCCCTCTCATGACTCTCTAGAGTCACATGAAGTGCACTTAACTTCTTCTCATGCAAATCCAGTTCCTCTCTCAGTTGGGTATTTGTTGCCGCCAAAATCTCGATTTGGGACAAATTAGCCTCCAGTTCGGCCTTCAACGACTCAACCTTTTCCTCCAAGCGTGTGCACACCACTTCCTTGGAAGTCAAGTTATCCCCCACTTGTTGTAGTTTCTCTTGTGACTCCTTCACAAGAGACTCATACAAACCCTCCAAGTCATGTTTTTTTGAGCTAATATCCTCCAAGGCCCTTCCTTTATGCTCTAGTTCCTCTTTCAGAACCTTTTTCTCATCACTCACTTGAGATAACATATCCTGGTATGATAATAGCTCTTGCTCAATGTCTTGCAACTGTAATTCCAACTCCGCAATTCGCTTCTCTGCAATTTCGATATGAGATCGGTATGAGTGGAGAGAACCTTCTAAATGGAGGTTCTGCTCTTGCACAGACTGGGCCCACAACTGGTACTCTGAAAATTTTGCCGAGAGGTTCTCCACCTCTGATTCCGACTCAGTTGCTCGAAAGAGAGCTGCATGATAGGACGCCTCCAGTTCCTTGATTTTATTCTCATACTCGTGCAACCTGCTTTCTGATGCCATAAGCTCCTCTTTTAAATGTGTGATTTCTCTTTCAGCATTTTCCAATTTTGCTACTGATTCGCTCAGCTCGAGATCCCTTTTTTCATGTGACTCCTTGAGAGAACTTAAGTGCAGATCCAGTTTGTCAATCTCTGCAACCTTCTCAGTTAGTGCACTTACGGTATTTTCCAAACTTGTCTTTTCTTCCCTAACCTGACATAAAGACAACTCTAAGTCTGCAATTTTCTTATTTGCTATTTCCTGTGCTGACTGTGCTGACAAATGATGCTCAGCGAGATTTTTAGAAAGGCCCTCCAGTTCCTTCTCCAATTGTGAAACCATAGATTTGGATGAAAGGCGAGAGGTTTCCAGCTCTCTTGCCTCTTCCTGATAATTATGCAACTGCTTTTGCATTAGCTCAATCTCCTGCTCTCTCTTTATCGCTAGAGATTTTGCTTCTTGAATTTGCTCCTCCAACTCACATATCTCTCTCTCTGCAATTTCCAATTTTGCCCCTGTTGCCTTTCTCTCACTAGAAATTAGGGTTTCAAACTCAATGCTTCTCTGGCCATGCGTCTCCTTGAGAGATTTTGCATGCAACTCAAGCTGTTCTCTATGTGATAATGCCTCTGAGAGGAGAGACCTTGTTTTTACATGATCATCCTCCTTTTCTGACAATTTTGCATCTAGCCCCTTTTTTTCTTCGTTTAATTTGTTCAACTCCTCGACTAACCCAGTGACCTCAGTTTCAAGCCTCTCATTTTCTTCTGTAATTCGGCTCACAGTTTCTTGCCACTCCTTTTCCTTCTCAGCTACATTTTGCAGAGACATTTCAAGCTCAGAAATCCTAGAGAAAGATTTTTCAAGTGACTCTTCAAGAATTGTGCTGTTTTGTTGTACCGACTGGGCCCAGGTTTGGTTTTCAGCAAGTTTATCAGAAAGGTCTCCCAACTGTTGCTCTAATTGTGAAACCTTGGATTGTGACACATCAAGGGATGCCTCCAGCTCTTGAATTTTACCCTCATACCCCTCAAGCTTGCCTTGAGATGTTACATTTTCTCTCTCAGCTGACTCAAGTTTCAACTCAGTTTCTCGAACTATGGCCTTAAGAACCTCTTCATTTGAATTTAATGCCTGCACCAGCTCCTCAAGCTCAGCTACTGTCTGTGCTGCAGTCTCAGCAGCTGCTTTCGACTCCCCATGTTGTTCAGTAAGTGATCCCATCTGAAACTCAAGTTCCTCTTTATGGGAAAGTGCCTCTGAGAGAAGAGATCTAGTGTTGGTATGGTGTTCTCTTTCTTGGGTCAAATTATCCTCTAAATGACCATGGATCTCCTCTTTTTGGGATAATTCCAATTTTAGGCCATTGATTGTGCTCTCTAGGGTTTCATTCTCCCCTTTTAAATCCAACAGTTGTCTCTCCAGTTCCGCAATGTTCTCACTTAAATTATCTTCTTTGGATTTATAGAGAGTGATTTCTTTACTGAGCCCCTCGATGGTGATATCCTTTTCAATGATTTTCTCATTCAAATTTGCAGACTCAAATTTGGAGACCTCGAAGGCCTCTTTAACCGACTCGAGCTCTGACAGGGTTGTTTTGAGAGACTCTTCAATTTGTTCTCTCTCTATGACCTTACCATGAAATTCTGAAACTTGGCTGTCCAGTTCTTTCAGACTTGAATTTGCCACTTCAAGCATCCTCTCCAATTCAGACACCTTCTTCGCCTCTTCCTCTGCCTTCTTCATTGAGTTCTCGTGCTCAGTTTGTGTCGCATTAAACAACTCCTTCACCTCATCTAACTCAGCCTCCTTCTTTTCTAGGGTATTCAAGGCCTCCTTTAAAGACTCGGCATTTAGGTTGTGTTTGGTTTCAGACTCTATTATCTGGTTTCTGAGTGTGTTTCTCTCTGATTCAAGTTCTTCGATTAACTTTGCCAATTTCTCCTGTTCGTCATTTTCTGTTACTGACAGTCGAATTGCAGTAGATGGAATGGTGGACATTTCTCTGCTTTGTTCAATGAGCTCCTTGTCCACCTTTATAAATTCATCATCTTCTTCTTTGCATTTTGAATCGCCATTGCTTAAAGCTGGCTTGTCCTCTACCTCCACCTAAGATTAAAATTTTCAATGTGTTAATAAGTTTTTTTATAAGAAACATTTTACCTACAAAAAGAAACAAGTAGGGTTCTGAAACTGGATCATTTTTTCACTAACATAACCTTTTTGGAGTGTCACTAGCTAGAAGAAATATCCATATTATAATTTGTATTCGAATACATGCAGTTAGTGGACCTGAGTTTGGTCTGAAACAGTATGATAATGACACCGTCCAACTGTAAAATTAACAACATCTAAGGTTTCTTAAGTAAGAAAAAGTATATTAAAAGTAGCTAGAAGAAATAACATCCATATTGTAATTTGTATTCAAATGCATGCAGTTAGTGGACCTGAGTTTGGTCTGAAAGAGTATGATAATGGCACCGGCCAACTGCAAAATTAACCACATCTAAGGTTTCTCAAGGAAGAAAACATATATTAAAACTTGATGTTTATTTTATGCTTATTCTGTTTCATGAAATAAGAATTGCAGCGCCGTCATGAAGTAACAAGCGCAAAATTAATCACAAATAATTTCCAAAAAAGAAAATGATTTAAGTTTGAAAGTGGTATCACCAGAGGCTTGTCAGATGCCTTGGAATTGGCCTCACCAGCGCTCGTCAGTATTGCTTCCTCCATTTTGATTCACAAAATAAAATACCCTCTGAAAAATTAAAATTACGAATAAGATCAAGCTGAAATTAACAATTACAATTGCTGAAGCAGATTTAAGCACAACCGACAATATAGAGATGAGTTCTACAGATGCTGGACCAACAGATGAACAGAAAATTACGAACTTCCACTTACTTGCCCTCAAATTTATCAAATTGTATAAGCATATACGTATTAGAAACCTCTGACCGACAATAGTTCATAAATAAATCTCGTATAAAAGGGTAGATTTTACCTATCCCTAAATTCATTAAATTAAACTTCAACGTAAATCTTAACCTACGATTGATGGTATGAAAAAATTCTAAGTCAATACCAAAAAGAAGTAACTTAAGCAAACTAAACATAAGTATACTTGCTTGATGAAAGTAGCAAACTGATCAACTTTACCCATCAAACAGATACCAGTAACTATAATTTAACCAAAAATCAGTTCAAGCTACTAAATTTTAGTATAATTTATTGTTTACAGCTGACATCAGGATCAGCCATCTCTACCCTACATATATCCTTGTCAGCTAATCACCTATTTATTTTAAAATTTTCAAATAGTTGCGCCGTTGTTAGCTAATGCATAGAGAATAATTAAGTTAAATACAACGTTTCCTGTCCAATCAAGAGATCGACAAGAAAAACAGTTAATATACATACATCGATCAAAATTGGAGGAAAAAAATGATATAACCATTCCGATCGCCCATAGCTCGACTAAAAATATGATCGAATTATTACGAAAAGATTAGAGAAAAGTATAAAACACATAACTTCTCTAGAATGACGGCGCTGGAAAAGAAGTAACAAGCACAGGAATGATTCATTTAAACAAACGATCAACGATAAGTGAATAAACAAATCGGAGAAATAATAGCTCAAATCGAAACCTCACCTTCAAATCAATAACACCCTCAGTTCTATTGATGTTTTGCTTTTTGTTTATTTGATTGGGTTTTCTCTAGTGACTAGTGGTATTCTTGTTTGAAACAAAAGAGAGAAAGAGGTAGGAGGGAATCTCCACTTTATACTACACTGTCCGTCCGAGTAGGTGGTGAATTGCACTGAATTTAGATGAACAAGGTCCACCATTAGTTTCCAGACAAAAGACATTGGTTCGAGCTGACTACGAAAATGGCTGCTATTTACACAATAATTGTAATGGAATAGGTTCACACGTCAGTTTGTATATCGTATATGGGTCCCGACGAGCTGGAGCTGATGCATCCGAAAAACGGCCCTTTTTAAGCTCTCCAGTTGAGTCAAACGTAGATTCTAAGTCATAGTCTTGGTTCGATCAAGATCGTTCAACTGACAAAATGATAGCGTCAATGAAAATAAGAAACAAGAGGTCATGTGCAGTTTCCATGTGGAATGGAGAAAATTAGTCCGAAAATAAATTGGAAACTAGCAATTACCAAACCATAGGCGGAACAAGCGCTCTCGGTGGGCAAAAAAGCGAGGTTACCGAGTACGGAAAGGAATTCCTGTATTTTGGCTTTCCGGTCATTTATTTCCGGTTTTACCCCTCCGTTGTTCCTTGAGTTCCCATGGAGAATTCAGATCCTCCCCGGTACCGTAATCGGGAATCTTTTACAATTACTTGATCTGGACCGTTCTTTTTAAATTGGCACGACTTCTCAAAACCCAATAATACTGTCCCCTCTGTCAGCCCGAATCTCAAAGCAGCTGAGAGTTAATCTCAAACCGTAAAGTGAAGGGAATCTTTTACAGTAATGGAGAGGATACTTGTCCTTCCATCGAAGTGTTCTTTTCCTTTTTGCTCCTAGAACCCTGTGAAACTGTATTTTTCAGCTTATTTGCTTTCAGAATTTTCCCTTTTACTGTTTCTTGAAGATCATGATATTGACATCCGCAATCAGGAAATATACAAAAATTGGATTACTCTTATCTATAATCATACGCCATTAACATTACTTTTGGGCAACACAATTATCTCAAGTGATCATGAAATAACTTTCCATAATATCATTGTACGATAATTCTTTTTGGTGAGGAATAAATATTGATTGAGAATATTTAAAATGTAAGATATTAAAGTTTTGAATACCAAGGTTTTCTTAAAAAAATGCATCTTTAAATGCTTATAAAGTTATGAATTTTTATATATTAAATGTGAAATTTTAATTAAACATTTTTAAAAAATATTAATCAATTTTCAAAGGAATGCCTGAATTTGAAAGTTCGTTCAATTCCTAACCAATTTTTTTAAAAAAAAAAATCACTAGAGTTGATTTATTGAATTTTAAGCCCTCAGACTTTTCTTCTTTACTTTTTTTTCTCTCAACTAAATATGTGTATGTGCCAGTATTTTAAGTTCTAATCTTTATAAATTTAATTTTTTATATTTTCTATAAGTTTACTTTGAAAAATTGTATTATTGAGTAAAAAATATGGTTCTAATTTTTTTTTCATTTTTTAAACATAAATAAATTATACTTATGTGTAGTAACCAACTTATGTTGATCTCATCGTAACATAAATATACAGAACCTAGAAAACTAGAAAAAAACCTTCTATTTAATTATCATATCATTGTTGAAATTTTATTACACATTTTGAAATTTAAAATGTATGAAGACTATTGTAATTTTTAAAAGAAAAAAAACTTCCCAATACCAACAATAAAGTAGCATACTAGCATGTCATTGTTTACAAGTAATTAATTTGAAACTTTTTTCCAAGTTTTCAGTATTGTTGAATTTTAATAAAGGCGACTCTATTGTAACTTGTTGGAGGCAATTGAGTGATGGGAAGTAGAATATATTAAATTCCGCAACCTAATAAGAATTATTATAATTATTATTTTATTCTCTCGTTATTAACATGATCCTAACATATAACTTGAAAGTGAACATAACTTCAACAAAATGATGCCCCTAAATTTGTCTCTAATATTTTTTCTATTAAATAGGGGGTCAAATTCGTCATTTATCAACAATGCAGGCGTCACCTTTCTCAATTCTCATACCAGTTATATTAACAGTGCTGCCCAGAAAACAAAAATTAGGTCCTTCTGTTTATATTTCCGGACAGAGGAATTTGAAAGTGGGGTCCGGGTGATGGAGAAAGAAGATGGTTGCTTTTTGGACTGCGGAAGTGGGACCCAACAAGGGACCGGCCAAACCGACCACAGCAAGCCTTTGCAAGACGGTTTTGATCCTCTCCAGTTCAATCACACCCAGTGCATTACCAGGGATGAAAACGGTATGGATAATATCTGATCCGTATTTGAAAAATTAGATATGAATATCTGATATTTGAATATACGTGTGGATATAGATACTGATATGAATTTATGTTTCAATTATCCGTATTTAAATAGTAGATATATATTATATATTTTTTAATATATATTATGAAAAAATATTGTTATTCACTATTAAAATTAGATAAATATTATGAACTTTGGTATTTTTTTAATATTATTTTAATAAATATCCAATCTGATCATCCGTATTCGTATCCGGCTGATATCCGATCCGTATCTTTATTCGGAAAATTAAAAAAGAATATATTTTGAATTTTGAGGTTTTGTTTTGTCGGGTCCGCAGGGCCAATTGGTGGCCCCTCATTTTTGAGGCCGCAGATTGGTTTGGTGGCCTGAGTAGTTTTGAAAATTTCTCAAAATCAGATTGTTTTGGTTTATTATTTTTTTATTATGGTATAAATAAAAATTTCGGCTATATTACTGGTGTTTAAATGCACAGCTGTCATTGGCCCGTTTGGCTGCATCCGTGCATTGCAAAGACGCTGACGCAAATTTCTGAAACGGCGAACACCAGCAATAGAGGAGGCATCGCTGACGCAATCCTGCCAACCCAATGCCAGTTGTTTGCCTCCTTTTGGGTTCCTTTATTTTTCACCCCATACAAATTTAAGCATTCAATTGACAGCTCACTTTCTATTCGTTATTTTTGGTTTTGGAAATTTGAGCACCGGTGGCGGGTCTCACGCACCGGTGGCGGGTCTTACACACCTCCCTGTTTGATTGTCTGGTAGCATAGTATTAGAAGTTAGAAATATTCCATTTTCGTTGGCTTCAAAAACACTTTTCATCTTTGAAAATATGAACGTTTCAAAATAGCAGGCTTGAATAGATATCGACCCGTTGAGAAAATGGATTAAATGCTTTGTTGTAGATATTAGGTAAGAGATAATAACGAATATGTATTGTGAGAGAGAACTTGAAATACAAAGAGTAAGTAAGAATACTTGGTTCAAATCGTTTAAAAAATATTATGATCAAGTATATAAATAGTCTCCTTGTATTCACCAAACTAGTCTTACTTATTTCAAGCTCATTAGAAAGTAGAAGAAACTAATAGAATAATATATATATATATAGAGAGAGAGAGAGAGAGAGATAGGCTATGGTGAGTTGTGAAGTAAAACGTCGTTTTACTTCACGTCATATTTTCATTTTGAAAATTCAAACAACCGATCCGAACCGTTCAACTTTTTCTAAATATTGAAATGTGCTTGGAGACTAAATTTTATATTTTTTGGAATTTTTTTACTATTTATTAAGCCACTTTGAAATCGCTGATCCACTGTGAACAATAAAAAACAGTAAAATTTTCTGGACCACCGGATCAGCGATTTTCAAAGTGGCTTAATAAATAGTAAAAAAATTCCAAAAAATGTAAAATTTAGTTCCAAGCACATTTCAATATAGAGAACATGTTGAGCGGTTTGGATTGGTTGTTTGAATTTTCAAAATAAAAATATGAGCGTGAAGTAAAAATGATATTTTACTTCACAACTCACCATAGCCCAGCTCTCTCTCTCTATATATATATATAGTGAGTGGCTAATATCAAAACGTTTGTTTCTAGGTCATGGAACAAACGCTTCGATTTTACATTTTCAAAGTCCAAACAGTTGATCCAAACTGTTCAACATTTGACACCAAATTTTACATTTTTTAGAATTTGTTTACTATTTATTAAGCCAGTTTTAAAATTGTTGTTTTCAATGATCCAGAAATTTTTTTCACTGTGTATTAAAATCAGCGATTTTAAAACTGACTTAATAAATTGTAAAAAATGTAAAATTTGGTCTCCAAGCACATTTTAATATAAAGATCACATCTAACGATTTGGATCGATCATTTTGACTTTAAAAATCGAAAAACCAATTGGTTGCACCACGGCTCCGAAACAAACATTTTGATTTAGCCCTCTATATATATATATATATGGAGTTGGCTACGGTGCTATGCATAGCATAGAGAGCCTCCGTGCTACGACTCAATATTTGAGTTTTCAAAATCATACGGTCGATCCGAACCGTTCAACATGATCTCCATATGAATATGTACTTGCAAACCAAATTTTACATTTTTTCAAATTTTTTTACTATTTTTTTAGATAGGTAGAAAAACACTTGATTTGAATGGTACCGAATTTTTAGATCAAGTGATTTTCTACCTATCTAAAAAAACAGTAAAAAGTTCTAAAAAATGTAATTTTGGTTAGCAAGTACATATTCATATGGATATCATGTTGAACGGTTCAAATCGACCATTAAAATTTTAAAAACTTAAATATTGAGCCGTAATACGGAGACCCTCTATATTATCATAGCATATTAACAATTTCCTATATATATAATTGTTCTAGTATAGCTGGAAAACATGACAATGTTTTGGACAGAAACCGCCTCAGAAGCGACAATCTAGTAGCCAATTGGCAAGTAATATAATTTATTTATGTATTGGTCTGGACAGGAGCCCCTGTCGTACAAATAAACATAGTTTTCAGTTTATTGGATCTTAAATCTTGGCTTTATCTTCCCTACTAAATGCTGACAAAGAATGAAAGCGGGCGCACATCTCAATACGATCCACTGTCGTCTGCTTGTTGACTGGAAATCTTAAAGAAAATAATTTTATAACAAGGAAATAATTTTCAAGGAATATGAGGATGAAATTGCAAAGAATGCAGGAAGCTTGTCTCAGTTGTCTGAATGTTTGGTCTCGGTCGATATGCGCTTTTGGGGTGTAAAGCAAAAGTGTGCTCCAGCGTTATATTATGGGCTTCATAGCTGTCAAACGAGGCCTGTAAAAGTAAATATATCCTTTACTAAATGGGCCCCAGAAAGAACTGTACGTTCATTCCTTTAATTTCTCTTCAAATGCTGAGCACCGAGCACTAGGCAGTAGAGTGCAAAAGAAAATGTGGTATGTGATGAAGTTAATTTTCATGTACTGTGTCGTAATTAAAATATCAAGGTGTGGTTATAACATGCGAATAGTCACGTCGTATTCCGACGTATCGTGATTAAACGTGATTCGTGTGACCATTTGTTCATATTTCAGATTAGTTTATTCAAGATTCACCCTAAACTCTAAAGCCCACCACCGAAACCAAGAGTCTTCTTTCCACCAGGTGATGACCTTTGTTCATCTTGCGCCTTCCACAGGTCGGCTCTAGTCCTACTCGGATTGAGGGTCGACATACTGCACATACCCCAACGCATTGCTAACACCATAGTGGCGACTTTTGAATGCCACCCAACATAATTTAAGGTGTCAAAATTGCACCTGGTGGCCGGGAACTACTTAGTTGAGTTTCCGTCAAACATCTTGAGAAACTTGGTTGTAAGCATAGGTGTTTTTTTTTTTTTTTTTTGAGTTGAAGCATAGGTGTTTTCACGATGGCGCGTGGTGTAGAAGTGCAACTCCGGCCATGGTCACCAAACCTCGGCATGGTGAGCAGGGGTGGATCCAGGACTTTTGTCGGGGGGGGCAAAAAAATATCGAATTGGATTTAAATACCTAATCGAGTTTAAATCCATTAACCAATTGGGTACTCGACAAAAAACAATGCTTTTAACTTATACTTTCCAATACTTTGACTTGTAATTTCTGATGCTCTGACTTATAATTCTAATTACCAATCAAAATTCAACAGATTTATTTCAATTTTAACCCTAAATTTAACTCGAATTACAAATTAAACGTCCAAAGGGGGACAAAAAAAATCCAGGGGGGCAAAGTCGGTTGGAACCGATAAATTTTCACTAAAACTCAAAATCCAGGGGGGCAGCTGCCCCCCTGGAATACACTGGGTCCGCCCCTGATGGTGAGGGATCCGACTACCCACAAGGCAAGGCTGTCCCTCCATGGATGCCCTACACAGTACTGGAACTGTCGGACATTAACCATCTCATATCTGGGTTTGGTTATGTGGAGCCAGGGGCGGTCCAGTTAAGCACAGGGTAGGGCAAGTGCCCTACTCTGGAAATTCAAATTAATTCTCAAGAACTGAGTTTTAAACCTTTGCCCTACCCTGAAAAATATGATTGCCCTACCTTGGACCTGTAATAAGCCCAACAATCTAATTTACAAGAATTGAGTCTCTCTCCGCCATTTTCCTTCTTCCTTTATTCGAGCCGATATCTATTTTTCTTTTGTCAAATTGTAGTGGAGCCTGTTGGAGAAGAAAACTCTCCTTTGTTCATTTTGAGTTGATGTATGTGCACTATTAAAGACTATTGTAGATGGGATATATGGGTTTTTATGGCTTGGGTCCAAATAATAAAATATGAGATAAATGGAACCGCGAATCTCACTTGTAAATTTGAGGTATCTAACTTTTTTATCTCCTCTCAATTTCTTCACTCATTGGACCATCCATTTTCACATTTCTTTTTTTTTTTGCATATTTGTATTTGTTTTTGAATTGTTATTCATAATTTCTAAATCTTTTTGTTTGTTTCAACAATATATTTCTTTAAAGATCAACAGTATTGTAACTATTGTTTCAATTTTTACCTTATTGATGTGAAGCAATTTTTTTTTATTTCAATTAGTATTTTTAATTATTTTTTGGATATAGATTTTGAAAATTAAAAACTAATGACTAATTTAGCTAATAACAAAAGTATAGATGCATATGGAATAAAATTTTTTAAAAAATAAATTTTGTCCAACTTTCTGTTACAAAACAAGTTTTTATCTAGTACCCGATTAGTTAATGGGTTTGAACCCGATTGACTATTTGAATTCGATTAGTGCCCTACCCTGACCGAAATCTTGGATCCGCTCTTGTGTGGAGCGCATGGCGCCGGTCATCACTAATGGAAACTACGAGACCTTGAGGGTCTTAGTGGCTCGTTATACCCGGGTCATATCCTCGATCTCTATGGCTGACGAAAAACCCTTATTCAAGAGAAGTGTTTATCAAAATGGAAGGGTGGTTGCACAATCTCTTGCCTCCTCTGCCCCTGGACGACAGCGACAACGGTGACGACAATGAAGTTAGAGGCAGCTCTAACTATGGCCCGGTTCGCGATCATAATTGTCACCGTAACCACGGTGCAGCCCGGCAAGGGAACGCCCTAGATGCCGTGCACAAGGCGGCTATGCAAGAACAATGACCGGTCTGTTAGTGTTATGATCTAGAAGCCAACCATTTATGGATGTTTCTATGTTTTGTTCATGAAATGAAAGAATTATTTTGTTCCTTGAGTATTTAATTATATTATGAATTTTTTCGAAGTTGAGGACTTGAAATGTAGAACTCTATAATAATAATATAACGAATACTCTAAATGTCTCTAATCTTGGTAATTAAGAAGGAACACTATTTACCGGTACAAGATTAGTATGTGGATTAAATGATGATCATGTTCTACGGATCATATGGTAAGGAGCTACCAATTTAATCACATAAATACCTGATGGAGATCAGGGGATTGGACATGACCCAAAAATGAAACATAACATGGATTGTGTTAGTGTCATTAATGTTTCATTTGTGTCTTGAATTCTTTGGTATGAG
This sequence comes from Carex parvula, assembly GCA_025461045.1. Classification (NCBI taxonomy): domain Eukaryota; kingdom Viridiplantae; phylum Streptophyta; class Magnoliopsida; order Poales; family Cyperaceae; genus Carex; species Carex parvula. The sequence continues at coordinate 1,009,630 of JAJGRW010001114.1, forward strand.
ATGATTACTTTTCCTACATGAGATACATGTATCTGTAGGTATTATCCAACGCTGACCGTAACTGGCAGCTATACAGATAATATCTCAATATGTGTGTCTTGTGCGGAGGAAAAGATATTTATCAAGAATACCAGTGTCCCTCATATTTCATATGTGAGTGATGATATCTTCGGGCCCCTTGATGGAGTAATAAAGTATGCATGCAATTATGATCAATGAGTTTGATCATTATTTACTGAATTACTTGGAATCAAGAAAAGAATAAATTTGCAAGGATGACACTCTCCTGCCTTGGTTTATTCCCGGTATCATGTGACACGTGAATTGACACAAGCAATTAAATATTGCTTTAGGATCGTGATGTTGATTGGTTCATATCATCTTTATCTGTTGAGTAATTATAATGCATATTGCTAGGTGCCGCTTATAATTTATAGAATTAAAAGAAGCTTTGATTCTATTGTCAACACGATATAGATCCTACGAGGTCACACCCAAGAGAGAAAACGAAACAAATAAAAGTGTCATGGAGATGACTAGCTTGATCTTAGAATAAATTTATTACATGTTGGACATGGTATACAAATTTATTTCTCAACAAAATTGAGCAAAGACGATTAATTGTATTAATTGTCGGGTGGGCCAAAAGTTGGCATGAATGACAAAATGAAAAATGGCATAAATAGAAATTGGCCCAAGCCCAATTTAATATTAAATGGAGAAGTCCATTTGATGAAGTGGTTTGGAATAAAGTGAGATAAAGGTGCATCTAATGGAGAGGTCCATTGGATGGCAAAAGTAAAAGTTACTTTTGTCATGTTTAAATCTAGCCATCCATTATGGTTGAGATGATTAAAACATACCCTAACTTCACACTATAAATACCCCACCTTTTTCCAAACCCTAGCCACCATCCTAATCCCTCTCTTCTTCCTTCTCTTGCAAGAAAAATGCAAAAACGTTTTTGTAAGAAAAGGTGAAAAAGAGAAGAGTTTTTGCAATTTGTCTCCACCATTTTTGCTCATGTGTTGAGCACAACTTCTACACTAAAATTAATAGTTGATTGAAGAGGTAGAAGCTAAGGTTAAGTTAGATTCTTGGTTGATTACCTCTAGCAAGGGAAAAACAAGAGTTTCGTTTAATCTCGGGTGGATACTCGTAGAGGCTTCGTGCGTTCGAAGCAGGTGTCATTTCGAGGCCGACTTGGAGAAGTGAAGGCTCGACAAGGAGGCAACAACCCTACATCTCAAGTCCCTACTTCTTGGTTAAGAAACAAGATTTGAGGTATAAAGATTAAACAAGTTAAAATGTTAAATACGGTTCATCGTTAGTCAAATAAGTAGATCTATGTCGGTTTCTTTTGAGTTAAATTTTTTGAAATTTGCTCTTGCATGAAACCCATATTTCCTTCTCGGTCATCCTGGTGCTGGTTATAACAACAACCCAAGGGGTGCAGCTTAGTGGAGAAACGTCAAAAAACCAATGGAGACACAAGTTCGAGAACCAAATTCGAGACATGAAAAGTGTACTCCAAAGGTCCTTCAAACGGTAACTACGATCTGTCTACAACAGACCTGGGCAGCAGTGCAAATACATGCTAGGCTACGGGTCATTAATTTCAACAATCCATTTTGGGAAATGGCAACACCTCCAGCTTGGTGCGTAGGGGTGATTAAATTGCTCATAACTCATAACTCGCTCGCTAAATGCTCATTAACAACTCGCTCATTAACTTAATGAGCCGAGCATGAGTTACCTCAACTCGCTCATAACTTGCTCATTAAGAACTGAGTTACATAAATCCTGTCACATCTAATCCACTTCTCTAATAGCAGTTAGTATATCCAGAAAAATAATATTAAGAATTTACAAATTTTTCTGAAACAAGCAGAATTACAATTCCATTCAATGCACTATTCATTAATTTTCTTTGGTTCTGGGCCATACTCATCAATACACTAGTCTCAAAATATAACCCAAAATTTGATCACAAAAAATTTGATCATTAATACACCGTTCTGAATTTGTATATTTCTAAATTCTACATTTTTATTATTATTTTGATAATACAAATTTGTAGGTATGTGACAAGGAGATAGCTTTGAGTATGTGACATGTAGGGTCGTGAGAACGATAAAAAGATAGTTGTTTGATTTTGTTAAATTTGCTTATGGACAATTTTTTTTAAAATTATGTACTGTTTAATTAGGTTGAATTATGACAATTTGTTAAATTCTATAAATGAAAATTAATTTTTGAATGATGTACTTTTAGACAACTCGGCAACTTGCTCATTATCAACATGCTCATTAACAACTCGCTCATTAAGCTAATGAGCCGAGCATGAGCATACTCCAACTCGCTCATGCTCGCTCATTAATCACCCAATGGTGCGTTTCAAATGTGTCCCAAAAAAAAAAAGCAAACAAGTGTCACTATTCATTCCTATGGCACGGATCCCATGACACATGATACCCTCCATAATGTGGACAGGGAGCCACAGATTGCCGCTCTAAAAGGCTGCGATCTAGGCTGGAATGAAGCCCTTCAAAGTGAATTACATTTGGGTCGTAAAGAATGGCCCAACAATAAAAATAAATGGCTATATGGGCTGAACAACAACTTAGATGGCCCATATGGTCTCACTGAGGAATATATCAAAGCCTACATTTCAGACCTGTTGAAGGTCAGCAAAGATCAAGCCCAACACGCAATAATGGAAAACAACGGGGCCAAGCGTGTGTTAATTTCTCACCAGCTCGATAAGAGAAATTATGAAGCGGACCCACAAGCCAAGCCGGGTCCCAACCTAATCAAGACTTAGTCATCAGAAGACATTGAGCTGCCACTAGAAGGATACATCGTTTGAATGTATTTACGCTTTTTAGAATTCTATAGGCTTCACCTAGGAATTTTTAGGAATTTAATTTGGGATGTGGAGGGAAGTAGAAAGGTTAGCTGTGGGATGGTGTATTTACTTTCAGTTGTTATTTCTAAAGCTCTGGTAGCTTTCGCGTATGTTCCAGTGTATCCGGCATGCTCATTTATTGAATGGAGTTCATTTTTGTTTTATAAATGCGGCAAAAACTGAAATTAAAATAAATGTCTTGTAACGTTCGTGGCCTCAATGAAAAACCGAAACGATTGGCAATTAGAAAAGTTGTGTTACTGGAGAAACCGGACTTTGTAACTTCGCAAGAAACAAAATTGGCATCATTCAACTCAGCCATGTTCAAAGAGACCTGTGGAAGGAGATTAGACAGTTTTGAAGTGCTACCGGCGCAAGGCACCCGAGGAGGGATCATACTGGCTTGGAATCAGCGATTATACACAAGTCTCCAATGCATCATGCTGCGTTACACGGTGACAGTGCACTTCAGGCACAACTACGACAACAGTACCTTTGCCTTTACTGCAGTATATGCATGGCCCAACAAACCAACAGGAGAGACACTTACTCTTTGATGAACTTCATGCCTCAAAACCGACATGAAGCATTCCTTGGGTAATCGGTGGTGATTTGAATGTGACGGTGGCACCTGACGAACGCACAACCAATGACAACACCTGGAGATCGAGTATTTCATTTGCATATCTGATTTTAGAATTAGAACTTCTTAATTTAGGTCTCACCGGACGGAACTACACATGGTGCAACAACCGACAAGAGCCACATATGGCACGTCTCGATAGATTCCTAATTTCGACGGATTAGAATAATGCCTTCCCAAACTCTATACAACGGCAGCAAACACAAGCTCTGACCATTGCTCGCTTCTGTTTACAGCAACAACAAGTTTCAGACGCTCGAGGTTTTTTCGGTTCGAAAATTTATGGCTGCGATGTGAGAATTTTATTGAAATGGTCAAGGAAGCATGGATGACAATGCAGAACGCGAACACTCCACAACAACTGCATTCGAAACTGACCGCGCTTCAACAGAAAATTAAGGTGTGGTCTCAAGAGAAAGTTGGAAATATCAAAGCTCAAATAACTGTGTACAGAGATTTCCTTGAGTGGATCGACAAACAAAGGCTGGTTATGAGAGTGGTGTTGTTTGTATTTATGCTGGAGCTCTGGTTGGGAGGTCTTGATTGGTGTTGGCTGCATTCATGTTTCCTTCTGCCATAAATGCTCTTGTTTCGTTGGTGGTTGGATTGGAGTTAATGGTGGTAGGGATGAGTTGTTGTGTTTTGGTAATGAGGTGTTTGTAGTGTTAAAAGTGGGTGGGCTGCCATTGATGTCATTAAAGTCTTAAAATTGTTATTTTTTATTGGGCCCTGATTCTATTTGACCAACTTCGTCAATTTATCTATTAAATTGTTGAACCAACGATCACAGGCGACAGAATTATTTGTTCATAACCATTCCATTCCAGATGTCATAACATTTCTCATTAGAATACAATAGATGCTATTTAAAAAAAATTACAAATATTCGTTCTACAACTCACTTTGTTTGACTATGACAATTCTAACATCTCTTCTTTAAAATTTATGATTTATGAAAGTATTCTGACTACTAGGAGAAATGGTCATTTCAATTTTGACCATGGCAAAAATCAAGATTTTGTTCAAAATTTATGTTTTTTTATGTGAAAGGTTACATGTTCAAAATTTGAATTGAAATATCTTGTAAAGTTTGTTGGCTTGATTTCCATTATTATCTCAAATTTTTTTTGCCAAATTTATTGTCTATGGAATTTTTGAGAGACATACAATAGTTTGATTGGAAGATATAAGTTTCCTAATCACAGCGGCAGTATATGCCCATTGGAAGCCTGGAAATCTCTCTTATTTTTTGTTTAATAACAGAATAGTTGTTATTCGGTAATTACAGAAGAAATTAATAATATTAAAAAATTTCAAGACATAAAAAACGAAATATATCTACATACAGAAAACTTTACAAGAAACTAACACTGATAATGTAATACAGCAATAAGAATTCACACAACTAATCCATGTAAGGAATCTCTATCAAATAAATGAACAATAGAAAAATCAAATATAATTACACAAAATAACCAGATAACAATGGCAGCTCTTCTAGTCAAGCCTCAGAAGCACATGTCAACCATGCAGCAACAACACAAGGCTGCGCAGCTGTATCACATAAGAAATCACAAATTTAGGAAAAAGAAAACAGAGAGAAATGGGTACAGCAGAAACTTCAATGAAAAAAAAAGTGACAATAAAAGCAAAACATACCATCCTTTCCAAAAGCCATCCCCACGGCTAGTGGTCTTAGTAGGAACTTGTTGAGCATAAACAGTATCGTTTGTTGGATAACCGGCCGGAGGCGGGGCGGCATTGGCTGAAGTTTGCATAGCTTGGACGGGATAACTCTGCGCCAATGGAGGGTTTGTAATTTGTGATGGTGGTGCAAAAACTGTACATAAATTAAAATAGTTTGTTCAGCAGGAAAAAGAAAAGAAAAACTGAAGATAGTTCCGGATATGAATTTTGTTGTTGTTTTTGGAGATACATAAAAAGGCTCTGTTTCTCCAGATTAAATACTAGGAAATGAAAGTCTCTACAACAAGTTATGACAAATTAACAAGATTTGTTATTTTCATTTCTTTTGTCAAGTTTCAAGGTAAGTTAGCCGTGAAATTACTAATTGTAAAAAAATACAATTCTGAAAATTAAAGAAAAAGCCAGCAAAGGATTTAACAAAGGAAAAAAAAGAACAGAAAATGATTCAACAAACCCAAAAAAAAAAAAAGAATTAATGTGTTTCTTGGGAACAATGTATCAATCCATGAAGAATCCATGAAGAATACACATTTATTTGCGATATAACAGGGGCTAATTAGTAGAGCAGAAATTATTATTAAGGCTGAATCTAGATAAGCTGTATGCAGTTATGCATAGACACCCCTAAAAAAGTACCTGGAGGAGCTTGCTGCTGATTGTAGTTGCTCATACTGATACTGTTGAATGTTAAAAGCGCTTAGCTAGCTGTTACTTTGGATAGAGAAGAGAGAAGAAAGTGGTTAGATAGAAACAATTGATGTAGATGAAAGAATTCTGATTGGTTTGTCTCCTAATTTATAGGCAAATATATATTTAGTTTTGTTTTTATAAGCATGGACGCGTATACAGTACACGTGTATACGAAATTATGGATTGCTTAGGCGCGGAAATGTTCTATCTTCAACGCGCTTTAAATAAACATTATTTTGCAATAAAATAATAATCTCAGATGACATGTTTGCACTTTGAATAATTCTTAAAAATGACACTTCCCATTACTAATTTCTCATGATGGCTGCGTCACATCTCTAACTGCTCCACCGAACCACATATAGACAATAATAAGAACCAACATACAATTTTTGACCTCGTTTCATGAATAACAAATTTAATATTAAATCGAGGGCACTTAATTATGGGCTTCTCAGAAGCAAGTACCCACATTTTTGTTAGCATTGTTTTGCAAAGCAAGTTTCTTTTGAGCAAATAGTAATTTAGTATCTAACTCAATGTCTTTAAATAAAGTGAACAATGATTCGTTTATTATTTTGCAATGGATTTGATGCAGTGATCTAGAGTGGGAAAAAACGTGCCGTGCCGTGACTAATACGCTGTGACTTTGGTCTCGTGCCGTGCTGTGACTAAGTTAATTTTTCACGTGCCGTGCTGTGCCGTGACCAAAATATCAATGGGTGGTCAAGGCACGCGAATGGTCACGCCGTGCCTAAACATGCGGTGACTCGCGTGACTCGCGTGACCTAATTACACGTGACTACGTGCCGTGCCGTGCCGTGCCGTGCCGTGCCGTGTTAAAGTTTCAAAAGATGGACACGGCACGCGAATGATCACGGCACGGGACACGCGAGTCACGGCACGTAACTGACACGCGTGCCGTGCCGTAACCGTGCCGGTTTTGTCAAAAAAAATAGGTCACATTTCCTATTAATTTATCAGAAATTAACAAAGTTCGAAATTCAGTCAAACTACGGGAGAATATTTGAGAATTTTGATTTTCATCTCATGTTAGGAAACTTTATTCTCTGTCTCTTTTGTTACGCAACGGTTCTTGCTATGAATTAATATTTCAATTAAAGTGTTTAAACATTCGATTTGAACAATTCAAAATGATCTCCATATAAAAATGCTTGAAGACCAAAATTTATATTTTTTTATAATTTTTTCCTATTTTATAGGATAGGTAGAAAATCACCTGATTTTAAGAATTTTCCGAAAGTAGTGATTTTCAATCTATTTTTCAATAATAAAAAATGTTATAAAATATATAAAATTTGATCTCAAAGTACATATTAAATATGAAGATTATGTTAAGCGATTTGGTTTGTTTATTTAGACTTTGCAAACGGAGATATCGACGTAGCCTCATATATATGTTTCATTTGGGTTGCTTTTCGGAGATGTTTAGCATTTAGGTGTCTAGAGTATAAGACATTCACTTGAGAGTAGGTCCGATGGACATCGGACTTACTTTAGTTCGACGAGTTTAATCACCGTCGATTTGCTTTAAAATTCGTGCGCAGTGCTTTATTCGTGTGTGTCTGTTTCAATTTTTATGCACACAAATCTTAAATTAGATCGGACCGTCATTATGCTCGTTGAACCTAAAAATAGATCCGATAGGTATCGGACCTACTCCGTTCTCTAAGACATTAAGACCCGTTATTTCAGCATAGGAGGTCGTTTCTTGACTTGGGATTTGGTCATTTGGAAGCGGTGGTTTTCAGACATGGGCTTCTGGTCTACTTTGGTGGGCTGGAAGTTACTTTTCCAACTGCTCTTTATGTCGGTTTACATTTTGGGCTTAGTTTTGTTTTTATCTGTAGTAAACAAATACAGTTCATCTCTAATTCTTTGGTCCTAGGCAGGGGCCGTTTATTTTAGACCAGACGAGCCAATTAGGTTGGACTTTATTTTTTTATTTATTAAAATTGAATATCAAAATAGAAATCACGCAACTACTTGGATACTGCCTGATCTTTTAACCGTTGCATAAAATGAAAAATCTTAGTAACAGAACAATCAGAATCATAAAATGAAAAGTTAACAATTGGATTCCCTTTGTTTATATAAATATTCAACCTCAATTTAGAAAAAAAGAAAAAGAAAAAGAAAAGAAGGAACGATAGCCTGGTCGGTCTCTTTTTAAGATTCTTTCTCATGAAATGAATGGATATCTTTATACTGATAAAAAGTTTGATATGAGCAATTGATCATGATGCCATGTGTAAAGTTCTATGTAGGAACCAAGCAAAGAATCTATTATTTATATCACAGAAATTGATCTTTAAGCACCTACCATTATTACAACACTGATACAAAACACATACACACACTCATACAGACAGAGATGAGCCACCAAGGGCATGTAGACAACCATTCACACTGGAGAGCTGACTTTGATCATGTAAAACTTATTATGGATTGATTATGTAATAGTAGTTTCAACTTTGGAGCTAAAAGCCTAAAACATAACATAATTGAAGGAGGTGTTTGTGCAAATGTGCAGGAGAAATGGGTGAAGAGCAGTGATGGTACAATACACATATCAGCCAAGGCAATGAACATAATTTGGGGCAATGATCCCAGGTTCTGGCAATGGGTTGATCTTCCTGAATCTGAATCATGGTACTCAAATTGAAACTCTATGCTTATAATTTTTTTATTAAATTTATCCATAGTTACAAAAATAGTTCCTGAACAAGTAATCCCTACTTCATTACCATATTTTAATTTGTAGCTTCAAAGTTGGTGCAGAGTTAGTTCAGGTGAGCTGGATTGAAGTAAGGGGGTTGCTAGACTTGGCCAATTTCAAACTCTCTCAACCAACATGGTATGAAATAATTTACCTGATCAAGTTCAAGGCTGATTCATTTGGGTGGGGCCAGGCGCCAATCTCTTTCGAGACCGGCACGTCGAACACAGCCAAGCAAAGGAAGAGTATCTCGCTACAACCATACAGAGAGGAGTACGACAAGTGGCACGAGCTGAGTGGTGGATGCGTGGAGATAAAGCCTTTCATGGCAGGGTACTTAGAGTTTGGTATGTTGGAGGTGGACACACGGTGGTGGAAAGGTGGTATGGTGTTTGAAGGTGTCAAAATTAGACCCGTAAGCCGTAATTAATTAATTAATTAATAGTTCAGCTTAAGAGATCTCATCTTAATTAATTAATTAATAGTTCTGCTTGTTCTGCATGAATAATTAATGAAATTGGGTTTTATCCCAGGGGTTTGGACAAATTTTATTCAAAGTCGGATCTAAACCGTCCGATCTATCTTAACATTTGTGCAAACAGATTTAAAACTTAATAATTTAAACTTTCCCATGAATCTAAACCATCCAATTGGCTTTTACTATTAATATAGTTATGTTTTTGCTTACTGTTTGTTTTACTATATATACTTTCTCTGTGAGTCTTTACTTGGGAACTATTAATTTGCTCATCTCAACAGAGATATACACCTTTTTATTTTTAATTTGAAGAGCATCAAGAGAAATGCTAACGGCAAAACTTTGATTTATGTTTGGAAGGAAGTTTGTCCGTGAATAATTTTTAATCTTGTTCTTTCCATTTTTCTTTTATTTTTTTTGAGGAAAGATGGACTTCTTGACCCCATTTGATTATATTAAGTCACAAAAGTTTTGTAACTGCATGAAAACAAAGAAAACTGACTCAAAACAGTTGAGTCTGGTAAATGAGTAAAAGTAACAAGTAAGAAGAGTAAAGAGAAAATCAGAATGAAACAAGCAAAAACCAGAAAGCAAGTGAAGCTATCCTAAGGTTAACAAAAGAAATAAATCACCTTCATTCTCGGTGGCACTGTCAGAATCCAAATTCTGCTAATGACGCCCTTGCCCCAGTTATGAAAATTTGTACTTTAGTTTCTATGCTCCTTTTGGTTTGGTTCGGTTTAGAAACTTTTAAAACCGGTTAAACCGAACCAACCGAAAAGTCAAATCAAAAGTAACTTATCACTCTTAACTGGTAGCGGATCTGACAGGCACATATGTCTTTTGAGCCTATAAAAAAAAGTAATTATGAATGATTTCTTTCTCCTTGAGTATGAAAATTACTAAATCCAAATTCAAATATGTGTATTGTAATAAGTAATTCTTTTGAGCCTATAAAAATATTCAAAAAATTAACAAAAACTGTTTATTTTTTTATTAATTTTCTTATTTCGGTTCAACCGAACAAACCAAAATTTAGTTCAGTTTTGTTTGATGCGGTTTTAATTCGGTTGATAAGTTTATTTCGGTTGATTTGATTGTATTTTTGAAAACCGAATAAAATTTTGGTTTGCTTATTTTTTTTCGGTTTTAACCGAACCGAACCGAACTGTTAACTTTTAGAGTAAAATTAGGATTGACCTTCTCTCATGAAGAGGCCCCTCTTTTATATTAATGCACTCTTACAAATAGGTCCTTACAACATTAACTAATTACTTAATATATCTAAATAACTCAACACTCCCCCTCAGGAGGGAAGATGGTACTGGTACGGTGCAGTGCACCAACCTGCTACTGGTACACCAGGGAGGGCAAGATCAACACACTATGATTTTCTGATTTGTTTTATTTTTTTTTTCTTTCTTTGCTTTCATGATTTCAATAATCTTTAGGGACTACTCTGTTTATTTTCATGTTTTTATCTGTTTCTTTCTTTTGCCCAATTGTATTGGGCTATTTGTAATTTTCTTACTCCGATTGTAGGTACAAACTCTGTAGAGTAAAACTAAGGTGTTGTTAAGCTCATCAAGCTCTTTTGTGAGCTTAACTCAAAAACTTATCGGATTGACTTCAAACGACGCATTCAAACCGTTGAAACCAATCTACTTCATGAATGATGCGTTTACATGACAAATTTTAAAATTTTTGAACTAATTTAGTATAAAGTCAAGTAAAAAAAAATGATTTATAAGTTAATTTTAATGAGTTCATTTTTCATTATGTTTTGACCGCTTGACTTTATACTAAACTAATTAAAAAAATTATAAATTTGACATGTAAATGCATCACTCGTGAAGTAGATCGGTTTCAACGGTTTGGATGTGTTGTTTGAAGCCAATCCGATTAATTTTTGAGTTAAGCTCACAAAAAGACTTGGTGAGCTTAAGAACACCCTAGTTCTACTCAACTCTGTAACTACAAGTTATTAATCAAATGTGAGTAAAACATATGTTTTTTCTCAAAAAAAAAAGATTCACCATTTGATCAAGATCTAATAGTCCTAATTACACGTAACTCGCGTGACCACGTGTCGTGACTAGATCTTTCGCGTGACGTGCCGTGTTAAATTTTCTAAAAATAGTCACCGCACGAAACACGCAAGTCACGGTACGTAACCGACATGCGTACCGTGCCGTTCTATACTGTAACCGTGACGGAGCCGACTCTATCGTCCTAATTTTCTCATCTACTAGAAAGTAGGCAATAGCATCAGTTTTTTTTTTTTTGGGAAGAGCAATGGCATTAATTAACATGCACAAATACACATTTTACTTTGCAACGGCCTTGCCTCTGTGGTATTCCCCCACCAGAAGGAATTTTTTTTTAATATAATTTGCTCACGGTATCCCCTTTCCAGTGGCTAATTTTTTTTTATTTATTTATGATTTGTTACTTGTTAGAAAAGTATATATGGAGAACTAATAAAATACTACAGTTACAATAGAAGGCAACAATACCAGGCTAGCTACTAGCACAACTCTTAAGAGGAAGATTTTGATATTAGACCTGAAATCTTCTAAAATGTACATCGACAAAATTTTGGTCTCCAAGCACATAAATTGACTTAATAAATAGCACAATTCTTAATGATTCATAAATTTTTCACTGTTTATTAAAATCAGCAATCTTAAAACTGACTTAATAAATAGTAAAAAAAATCCAAAACATGCAAACTTTGGTCTCCAAGCACATTTTAATATAGAAATCACATCTAATACTTTGGATCGACCGTTTTGACTTTGAAAATTGAAAAACCAATTGGTTGCACTACGGCTCTGAAATAAATGTTTTTTCAAAAATAGAAGGACCACAAAATTTTCTGTATTTACCTAGAAGTGACTTTTGAACCGGGATCAATAACTCAGGTTCAAAATATTTTTATTTTTTTTCAAATAACACACAAAGAAATATTTTAATTTTTCTTATGGCCTAGAAAAATTCGGCCTGAAAAATGTTGATCCGGATTATTTGTTGCAGTATTTCTAATAAATCAAATTATATAGTATTCCACCTATTTTCAAAGTAATATATAAAATATTTCTAATATTTCAATACAAAAAATAAATAAATCATAATATTTTATGTTTTAAAAAAAATATTGAACCGGGAAACTGGAAATTTAATCTCTGATTTTGGAGAGGCTGGAACCGGGAATTTAATTTCCGAAAAGGAGGCTTAAAACCGAAAACTTTTTCTCCAGTTTGGATATTTTTCGAATTCTTTGACATCAGTGAAATTGTTTAATTATTTGAATATTAATAAAAATTTCGGACCAGTACCGCTACCATGTCATGAACATGTTCTATCCACCTATTCCTCGGTGAATTTAAGTTGTGGTAAATTACATTTGTAATACAATACAATACACCTAATTACGTCAAATGTTATTTTTATTGAACTTACAAATATTGAGTACTTAAATATATCGAGTAAATAGGAATTTACAATAATATGGAATTATGTTTAAAGTGGATGGGCAAAATATTCTAAAGAAACAAATACCAGAACCCATTTTGTAAAATTATTATAAATTAAAAATTGATGGCCTTGCAATTCCAGACTTTCTAATATACTAACTACTTGCAATTCCATTCAAATTGCATACCAAAATTTGCTATATACGAACATTACATATGATTTCAAATTTCAAAGCTGTAAATCATTTTGAATTGACATTGATATTTGATTTCACAAAACATTGCTTCAACTCGAAATGCCAAAAAAATCTAGCAGACTGCATATAAGTTGTACAGCATTACTCAAATAAATTATACATAATATACCATATAACTAGCAAGACAAAAAAAAAAAGTTGCATAACAACTGAGCGAGAGATCTCAGATCCTCTGCAGGTGTCTGAAACGGCGGGACTACATATGGTGTTGAGTATGAACAATGGATGTGAGCCGACGAGAGGTGGCCGCATCTGGGCATGGTAATTGGACGAGAAGAGATTTGTCGACGATTGGAGAAAGGATGGTTTCGGTGTCCTCGGCTGTTGTCGCGGCACCTGCATTGGTATCCTCTGTAGTGGTGTCTGTTGCATCACTGAAGTTGATCTACGGTGAGAAAATATTACTTAGAACAATTTTTGCTTGTCTGGAGGAATTCATGTGTTGATTTTATATTTGTGGGAAAATATTTCACTATGCATTATGCACATTTTATATTTGAATTGATCTAAAACATATGACCATACCTGGCGCCTGGCGAAGCAAAGGAGTAAGACCGGGCATTGAGCGGGGATGCTCCGATGAGGGAAGGGCTAGACTCAGCGAGTACAAAAGTTCGAGACGAGTGCCCCAGGGGAGCGGTATTGGTACACAAGGTCCAAGGCTTCGCCGAATTAAGGTTGGACACATTAATGTGGAAATGACGGGAGGTGCTACCAACCGGGTTCAGCTTACCCGTTATAGGGGTGTTACCAACCGGGTTCTGTTTGCCCGTTATAGGGGTGGTACCAACCGGCTTATACCGAAGGGAGGTGGTGCGCGGGTCCGATGAAAAGCAATCGCTGCCTCCTTCAAGCAAATCTTTGTAGTCGAGTGAACTGACAACTGCAGTTGCTGCAGCCAATTCTACGAATGGACACACACCCTGGAATAAACACACCAAGGATTCCTTGTCTCTTTCGCCTCTGCTGTGATGACCCTTTTTCTTGAACGAGAAGAGATTTGCCGGCAATTGGAGAAATGATGGTTTCGGTGTCCTCGGCGGTTGTCGCGGCACCTGCATTGGTATCCTCTGTAGTGGTGTCTGTTGCATCACTGAAGTTGATCTACGGTGAGAAAATATTACTTAGAACAATTTTTGCTTGTCTGGAGGAATTCATGTGTTGATTTTATATTTGTGGGAAAATATTTCACTATGCATTATGCACATTTTATATTTGAATTGATCTAAAACATATGACCATACCTGGCGCCTGGCGAAGCAAAGGAGTAAGACCGGGCATTGAGCGGGGATGCTCCGATGAGAGAAAGGCCAGACTCAACAAGTACAAAAGTTCGAGATGAGTGCCTTAGGGGAGAGGTATTGATACACAAGGACCAAGGCTTCGCCGAATTAAGGTTGGACACATTAATGTGGAAATGACGGGATGTGCTACCAACCGGGTTCAGCTTACCCGTTATAGGGGGGGTGTTACCAAATGGGTTATGTTTGCCCGTTATAAGGGTGGTACCAACTGGCTTATACCGAAGAGAGGTGGTGCACGGGTCCGATGAAAAGCAATCACTGCCTCCTTCAAGCAAATCTTTGTAGTCGAGTGAACTGACAACTGCAGTTGCTGCAGCCAATTCTACGAATGGACACACACCCTGGAATAAACACACCAAGGATTCCTTGTCTCTTTCGCCTCTGCTGTGATGACCCTTTTTCTTGAACGAGAAGAGATTTGTCGGCGATTGGAGAAATGATGGTTTCGGTGTCCTCGGCGGTTGTCGCGGCACCTGCATTGGTATCCTCTGTAGTGGTGTCTGTTGTATCACTGAAGTTGATCTATGGTGAGAAAATATTACTTAGAACAAGTTTTGTTTGTTCATGTATTGATTTTATTTTTGTGGAAAAATATTTCACTATGCATTATGCATATTTTATATTTGAATTGCTCTAAAACATATGACCATACCTAGCGCCTGGCGAAGCAAAGGAGTAAGACCGGGCATTGAGCGGGGATGCTCCGATGAGGGAAGGGCTAGACTCAGCGAGTACAAAAGTTCGAGACGAGTGCCCCAGGGGAGCGGTATTGGTACACAATGTCCAAGGCTTCGTTGAATTAAGATTGGACACATTAATGTGGAAATGACGGGAGGTGTTACCAACCGGGTTCAGCTTACCCGTTATAGGGGTGTTACCAACTGGGTTCTGTTTGCCCGTTATAGGGGTGGTACCAACCGACTTATACCGAAGGGAGGTGGTGCGTGGGTCCGATGAAAAGCAATCGCTGCCTCTTTCAAGCAAATCTTTGTAGTCGAGTAAACTGACAACCGCAGTTGCTGCAGCCAATCTACGAATGGACACACAATAGGGCATATTAACTCATGGAAATTAATGTACTAAGTTCAAATCAAACGAACAAATTTTTGCACGTTAATATGTACATGTGTTGAAGTGCGCAAGAGAAATGTGCATCAATTAACATAATCCATTATGTTATACTAGCTGTTCATTTAGTGACTATTTTTTTTTTGAAAGTTTACTAACAAATTGAAGCAACTTTTTGCATATATTTCAGATATAGATGTGGTCAACAATTTTAATTTTTTTCAATATTTATTATTTAGTCTTATATTTCATCAATTTTAAATTAGGTACCTTCCAAAGAACAGAGAACATACAAGGGGGTCAATTATAAAAGCCTTGTATAAGCGTGCGGGGTAGTAATCTCCAACCATTTTTGAAGTCCCAACAATGAAATTCAAAAATGCCGACGCCGACCTGAAAAAGCCTACATAAAGTAAAAATAAATAAAAAATTACCATTAATTAACCCTTTTTTTTAAATATCCTTAAAAAAATAGCAAATATGCCATCCGCATTGAAACCGAACCAAAGTTTTATTTTAATTTGTTCGGTTTGTTTGGTTCAAACCAAAATATATTAATTTTTTTTATTTAAAGCAATTGATTTATAATAAACCGAAGTATATTAAGAAATAAACCGGGATATTAAGAAATAAATTGGGATATTAAGAAATAAATCGGGGTAGTCTGGACCAAATTCATATATATAAAAGTTTGGTCGGTTCGGTTATTTCAGTTTTGAAAATTTCCAAACCGAACCGAACCAAAATTATAATTCAGTTTATAAAAGCAAACCGAACCGAAACATTAAACCGAAAAAACCGAACTATTTGATCAAAACTAGCTAATTTGGTTCGGTTCAAGACCGACTAAACCGGACCCAATGAACACCCCTATGTGCACAACTTAACCCGATAAGAATTTTTATGATTTTCTTAGGTGCTACTTTCAAAGCCAGCCTATGAGAAAGCGTAGACCAACAAAAAATGATTTTCAGATAGTACTTACTGTTGGGAGCACAAAACTAAGAACTTCAAAAACAAAATATATACACATACTTGCATCAAAGAGTAGCACAATCTGCTGATCTACAGATCTCGGCGTAGAAATAGCCACTTCCAATGTGAACACAATAAATTGTACAAACCTAATTAATTATGAAAAAAGTTAACTCTAATAATTATGAAATATTAGAAAATATTAAAAATAAAGTGGTAGGAGTTGCTTCTTACGATTTGTGGGAGTGGAGTTTGGGGTATTCTTGCTTATCCGAAAAACCTTAAGGTAAAAAAAATGAAAGATAATAATATTTGATTAAAAATAGGAACAAATTAATGACAGTTTGTACAGTAAAGAATTGAGTGTCAAAAAATTGTACCACAACAGGCCATGCGTCATGGTCATGACCTGCCACGTAAGCCAAACCTTCCGATAGTTCTCTAGAAAACTCATCAGCAATCAAACTATCTGTAACCACAATTTTTATTTTTAATTTCGCTATTGACAACTAAAAAACAAAAAAAAAAGTAGTGGAAGACAACAACAAAATGAAAAAGTTAATAGGTAAAAAAAAAAACAAAAATATTTGTTTTATAAGCAAAGGAAAAACAACGAAACGAGTACTTTGATATTAGCATAAAAAACCACAAAATAAGTAGTATGTTATTATGACACTTGTTTTCTGTTTTGTTCTCCTGTAGTATTATAAATAGACGAAGATGATGTGAATGTAAGAGTGGGAATGAGACTATGAGGGTGAGAAAAATATATCGAAGTCCTTATAAACTTTTGTACTATCTTAAATAAAAAAAATTAGTTTATAAACTACTCTCTTCCAATACCACAATCCAAGTTCAATTTCTAACTGAAACAGAAACAAAGTTCAAGAGGCCAAAAATATATATAAAAGAGAAAAGAGAGAAGAATTAATCACCATTTTCAATGCTCTCTCTCCAAGAAAGAACTAATCTCATATTCTTCGCCGTCTTCTTCACATTATCACCTCTTGCTCTCAGAAACCTTTCTACGTACTCATCGTTGCAATATTTGATCTCATGTACATTAGCGACACAATTTAAAAAAAAAAACAGCAATCTTTCAGAAAAAAAATATGAAAAAAACTTATTGTTCATTGATTGTTGAAGCTTAATTACCTGTTTCATGGTAAGAGGAGCTTGTTTCCTCAAGAGCTCCAGAACTACTTCTATGCGCTCTCTATTTCTCGAATCTTTCTTCTCCATTTCCATTCCGATCGATCTATAGTTAACAGTTATTTTGAAAATTCTACTTTTTGAGAGAGAGAAAGAGAGAGGGAAGAGAGACTTTGGCAGCCCGCTCAGTTTTAAAAAAGGGGAATTTCACATATACCCCTCAAAAACTTCAAAATTACGTATTTCCTCCTCACATGTAGTCACGCGAGTCACGTATAATTAGGACCATTAGATATTAATTTAATGGTGAATCTTGAATAAACTAACCTAAATTATGTTTAAATGGTCACGTGAGTTACGTATGGTCAAGGCACATTTAGACACGGCGTGACTCACGTGACGTGATCATTCGCTTGCCGTGATCACCCCTTGACATTTTGATCACGGCACGGCACAGCACAACACATTTTTTCCACTCCAGGTGAGCCCATACTATCAAACTATGCGTGCCAAGCTAGCTTTCTTTATTAGATGGTCCCTTTTATGTATGATTGGCTCATCACATACTCCGCACAGGCCCCACATCGAGCTCCGACGATACCATACTTTTGGCTCCGATTGGCTCCGCTCTACTTGGCTCCCTCCCCTCTTCCTCATTCTCTGCTCCGCTTGAGGAGATAGAGAGAGGTGGAAGGATATTGCTATGCCGGAGAAGAAAACTAGAAGAAGTGGGAGGAGTGGAATGGAGAGATGTGGAGGATAAAGAAGGGAGCGGCGATAGCTAAGGTTTCTCCTCTTTTTCTTCTTGGGCGAAAAGAGCGAAGGGAGCGGCCCTGTAACACTTATATTATATGGGAAAAATTAGTGGAGCCGTATGCTTTTAATATGAGCTCTGTATCCGTGTCGGATATCGATACTTGCCCGATATAGCCTTATTCACATCCTCCCTGGTACCGTAATAGGGTATCTTTTACAATTACTGGATATGGACCATTCTTTTTAACTTGGCACGAATCTCAAATCCCAATAATACTGCCCCTGCGCTAGCCCAAATCTCAAAGCGGCTAAGAGTTAATCTCAAACCGTAAGTGAAAGGAATCTTTTATAGTAATGGAGAGGATACTTGTCCCGCCCGATATGTCACCTGACGTATTGGATGAGCTGGTGTATACGAAACCATCAGATATGTCAAATCCGTGAACTGCGCATAGACCCTGTGCTAAAATTGTACTAATCTATTTGGCAACATAATACTTAGCCATGAGCTATTTTTCCAAAATTGTACTAATCTATCCAACATTTTTTTTCTTTTTCAGCACAAACTATACAAATTTTAAAACTGGCCCACATTTTTAATCAAAATTAATATTTCATAAATATTATATTCTGATCAGAATTAGAAAACTGTCCGATCAACTAATTAAAAAGTCGTTCGTCTGATCGAGCATTCAAACAGTTCGATTTATAAATAGATAAGAGTTAGGAAATTTTCCGAAAATATATAATTTCCTAATCGAACCTCCGAATATTTTTGTTGTACCTAAAAAGATGCAAAGTCGATGTAACAAATTACTGCTCCATTTATGGAGAAATTAATGCACATACCTATCCCTACTTCCCAGCATGAGTCGCTGAGAAGAAGACCCCACCAGTCAGAAAAAGGCCAAAAAGGCAATAACAACTTACAACGGTCTTGTCTTTATGCTCCCAGAGGACTCTTTTTTTTTCTGATGATAGCTGCCTGACCGGCATTTTTATTAATACCTCCAAAAAAAAAAAGAAATTAATAAATCTGCCCTCAAAGACAAATTATTATTAAAAATATTCTAACCACCTCCCCATGGGGCGGTCCAGTATCTATAGCAGACCTCTCCCCAACTTGACGGTCCACTATGCATAGCAGATCGCCCCCAGTGGCGGTCTGCTAATGAATTATTTTTTTTTTAAACAGGCGGACCCGACCCATCCGAACCGAAACCCCTCTCTCTCTCTCTTGCTCTCTGTCTCTGCTCCGGTCAACCTCCCCGCCACCCCGACCCCGACCCCGCCGCCCTCTTGCTCTCTCTCACTCTCTCACTCTCTTTTTTTGAAACAGCACTCTCGAACTCTCGAACTCTACCTCTCTTCCTCTCTCTCTCTCCTCATCTCTGCCTCTCTCTTCCGATCTCCCTCTGTCTCTCTCTCTCATCCTCTCTGTCTCTCTCTCTCCCTCTCTCTCCCTCTCTCTCTCTTGCCCTCTCTCGTCCGAACCCTAATTCTCGCCCGATACAGCTGACGAGGAGGTCGTTTGAGGTAATCACAAACAGTTGCAAATTAAAATATGTTATGGACTCAACAATAATTGTAGTTATTTATGTTGACTAATTTATATTGCAGGTATGTGAAGGCGTTTGTCATGGATTTATGTGGCAGCGTCATGTTTGTCGATTCCAGCGGTGACGCAGTTCCGATTATGTTCCTCTCTCTGCTGAGGGACATTCAACGGCCGTCGAAGTGGAACTGGGGTGGAGCTGTGATCGCCTACTTATACCAGAGCTTGTGTTATGCTTGTCTGGTAAGTTTGTACAAATATTTTAATTTTTTTATTACAAATATTAGGGTTCAATAATTACCAGAAGTACGCCACATGTCCAAAATTTAGGTAAATAACAAGCAAATTGTCGGGCCACTTCTTCTACTCCAGCAGTGGTCCTAGCGTATATCGGTATATCGGCCTGTTCCTCCAGTTCAGGAGGGGTTATGGACGGGAGATGACCCCGAGAGACGTCCGGCATACGGTGTCATATGGGGTAGTCACCACACATACGAGAACACGGGCAAGGGGAGGACCGTGGGGATTTCGTATGTCTGGGGTCAGCTCCAGATGCTTCACGAGACGAGCATCACCTAGTACCCCTATCGTGTGTTCTACGATAGGAACCTTCTGTGCCGGCTGACATTAGAGCAGAGATATCTCTCATTTTATCGGGGGTCGTGCGTATATTTCTGGATAGTTGAGTATCACTATCCTGATCGAGTGCCCCGTCAGTTTGGCTTGGATGCCTATGTCCCGAAGTTTCCAGAACTGGACGAGGACCAGACCACCCGGCTGCACAGGTAACTACCCACTACTGTATTGTTTGTCTATTTTATTACTTGTTCAGTCATACACGTTACTAATAATCTGCTTTAATTAATTTATATTGCAGCACTAAATACAACAAGCCCAAAGTCGAATGGAGCACGCGTTTCTTGGAGAATTACCGGCGTGCTGCATCACCAAAAGATTACTTATGGACCTCGCCTTCAGCTATTGATGCCTCTATGCCGGTCGGGCCTTGGACATTGCGATATTTAATATAGTACTAGAGATGGGGCATGCCGTTGGTTTATCTACAGGGGCCTATGGTGATGCCCTTCGACAGAGACTCACGGGTGATGGATCTAGGACTTACTTGCCTTTCGGCCCAATCCATGCTCGTTCGGTATATTTAAATGAAACAGACATTTCAAAATATTAAATGTTTCTTTATTCATCTTCTAATAATAATAATGAAAATACATTGTGTGCAGATTTTGACTGGTATTAGAAGAGTGGTACACAGCTTGGTGTGCATGGCGAGAAAAAGTTGGAGAGCGATAGGTTGTCAAATGCTCCAACACAGTGCACCGATCATGGAGGACTCTGGCTGGGACAGGCGCCTCATTGGTATGTTGCACGATGTTGGGGAGGACATCAATTGGCGCGAGATAAAGCTCCCACCACTAGATCCGGAGCAGCCTCGAGTCGCTGTCTACCCTGATGAGATGCCGCTACCTCCTGCAGGTAATAATATGTCATACACATAATCATTGTTAAGTGTCTCTTTTAAAGTCCATTCTTATTAATTTATCTTCATTTCTGCAGATGATGACTCAGGTTGGGCAATCCACCAATGGGTGTTGAACAACAACGTGTGGAACGCGTACTACAACAAGCATGGAGTAGTACACATAATTTATCTAGGACTTACTTGTCTTTCGTCCGATCCATGCTCGTTTGGTATATTTAAATGAAACAGACATTTCAAAATATTAAATGTTTATTTATTCATCTTCTAATAATAATAATGAAAATACATTGTGTGCAGATTTTGACCGATATTAGAGGAGTGGCACACAGCTTGGTGTGCATGGCGAGAAAAGTTGGAGAGCGATAGGATGTCAAATGCTCCAACACAGTGCACCGATCGTGGAGGACTCTGGCTGGGACGGGCGCCTCATTGGTATGTTGCACGACGTTGGAGAGGACATCAATTGGCGCGAGATAAGGCCCCCACCACCAGATCCGGAGCAGCCTCGAGTCGCTGTCTACTCTGATGAGATGTCGCTACCTCCTGCAGGTAATAATATGTCATACACATAATCATTATTAAATGTCTCTTTTAAAAGTCCATTCTTATTAATTTATCTTCATTTCTGCAGATGATGACTCGGGTTGAGCAATCCACCAATAGGTGTTGAACAACAACGTGTGGAACGGGTACTACAACAAGCATGGAGTTCCAGTGCAGCTCAGCGAGGTAGCAAAACTTCATTGTTTAATTAATTTACTAGTTATTTCTATGTAGCAAAAGTAACATTGTTTACATGCAGGATGAAGCTGCCGCCACCTGTGACTTCTTCTTGGATGACCTCACTGGAGATGATGGTGGATATGAGCCATCTAGCCTCCACAGACCACGATATATGGAGACCAGACAGCAAGAATGCGAGGCTAGTGGGAGTGGGGCGCAGACTGCAGATGGCTTTGCCTCTGCTATATTTGGCACACTGCCTCCAGCCACGTATCCTTCTACTTGGGAGGCCGATCCGTGGTGTTCGTACACAGCCGGAGATCCAGGAGGAGCATACATTTCACCTGGGGAGGACCCATGGGCACAGGAGGATGTACACGATGACATGTAGGAGGATGAAGTTCACCAGAGGCGTGTGGTGCCGCAGAGGGACCGTCATCCACCTTCTAGGTTGGATCTCTCCGGTCGTCGCCCTCGTCCTCGTCGTTAGGGTTTTTATGTTTTTTTAGTTTGATAGGTTTCTAGTATTTTATGTTTGGATTATTATATTTCATGTTTCTGTTATGTTTCATGTTGTAGACTTACCATTTAGATTACCTTGTTTTGTTGTTTATCTAGTCGGAAAAATCAATTTCTAACATTAACCAAATAAATATAAAATATTAAAACATTAAAAACATTAAAACATTAAAACATTAATAAATTTATAACATTAACAACTAAATATAAAACATTAACCAATTATATAAAAAAAATAATCGGCAATTACATAACATATAAAAATAATCATCAATTATAAAAATATAATCGTCAACAAATAAATATAAAAAATTCAAACAAATAAATATACCATATTATAAAACATTAAAACAAATTAAAAAAAAAAGTGGACCGTCCAGAAGAGGGGCGGTCTGGTATGCATAGTGGACTGTCCAGCGAGGGTGCGGTCTCCTATGAATTCTGGACCGTCCCAAGAAGAAACAGTTAGGACATTTTTAATAATAATTTGTCTTTGAGAGCAGATTTATTAATATATTTTTTTTTTTTGGGTATTAATAAAAATGCCGGGCTCCCAGACCGAAATTTTTATTGTTACCATCAGAAAAAATCAGAATTAAATGAATACCACCCTGTTGGGGCCCTTATCAATACTACCACCCTCGCTAACCCAGTTCGCGCACCAAATAGGCTGGTGCGCGGACTGGGTTGGCGCACCAACCTCTTCTGCCTATTAAGGCACCACCTCAGGTAACTGTGCTCATTCCATTCGACGCAAGGCAGCAGGCAGCAAAGAACATTCTCGCAAAGACCAAAGAGTAAGTTTTTTTCACTCTAGTCCTTTATATTTTTTTAATTATTTAATTACTTTTTTAATTTTTTGTAAATTTATTAAATGTTAGGTTTGTTCTGTAATTCAGATAACTATGATTGGAATTGCTTGTTATTTTGGTGGTGAAGTATTACAAGGGCCCAATGGTGCTTATTACAGTACCCAACCCCAGAAAATGTTCAATATTGGCCCGGATTTAGATTTCAGCGGTATAACTAGAGAAGTGTACCAGGAACTTGGTATTGACCCGAATTATTACGAACTAGTAATTTCCGCCAGGATTAATATTGGCCAAGGCAACCAAACATGGTTCCAACAGCTCCCTGTACTAGACGATAGCAGTTGGGGGTTGTATACCCAAATGACATTGAATTTGACAACACCTTTCAAGTTCCTAGAGTTATATGTGGTTGCCAACCCCAGACAGAACCCTAGACAAAACCATAGACAGAACCCTAGTCGGGGCATGGATCATTCAGTGACGGGTCCTACTCGGGCCCTAAATTTAGCGGTACTAGTCAGTCCCCATTCACGGGGGCTGGTACTAGTCGGTCCCCATTCACGGGGGCTGGTCCTAGTCGGTCCCCATCCACGGGGGCTGGTCCTAGTCGGTCCCCATTCATGGGGGCTGGTCCTAGTCGGTCCCCATTCATAGGGGTTGGTTCTAGTCGGGGCCGATCTCGGGTTCCATCCTCCAGCTCTAGTCGGAATCAATCTGAAACCCCAGAACCACGTTATTATACTAACAATACAGACGAGGATCCTGAAGAACGGGAGGCAGAGGAAAATTGGGATGCTAGTGACGACGGTGGGCAGACAGTAGATCACAGTGACGAGGAAGACAATTGTCCCGTGCTGGGTAGGCGAAAGTGGCCGATATCGGGTCGTGAAGAGAGACACCCGTTTCCAGCTTTTCATGACACTTCGGGGTTTGAAGAGGCTGACCACATTTTTTTTTGCGGGTTCAGAGGTTCGTTTTTGAACTTATATGAATTTTTTATTTCTTTGAAAATTTAATAATTTAAATTTTTTGAATTTTCAATTAGGTTGGAGAAAAAACAGAAGTTTCTGAGGGGATGACGTACAACAACAAGGATCAAATGAAAGAAAAAATCCACCACTGGCACATAAAGGCAAATATCGAGATCAAACAGACACACAGCGACACAAGCAGGTTGAGGTTTAAGTGCCAGAGCAACAAGTGCAAGTGGGGGTTGGTTGCGAGGGCCACAGGCTTTGGTAATACTTGGACCATCACGAAGAATGAGGTACCGCACACATGCCACGCAGATGCATCCAGGTCAGATCATGCGCAGTTGACGTCCTCTATGGTCGCCAACTGCATAAAACTTTCTTTGGAAAAAAATACTGATATTAGTATCAGAGCTATCAGTGACCTGGTTGCTGAAAGGTACGAGGGCATCGTCCCAAAATACAACAAATTGTGGCGTGGTAGAGAGTTAGCGATTGCCCGGGCATTTGGTAGTTGGGAGGGGTCTTACGGGCTTATTGTCCCTTTGTTGGAGGCAATAAAAAGGGCAAATCCGGGAACTGTGTATGAAGTTGTTTCGAAGCCTTCAGAAAAGGCAGGGTACCGGTATTTCATGAGGTTGGCATGGGCATGGGGACCGTGTATAGAAGCAGTAGGTCACCTCAGACCCGTCATCAGTATCGACGCCTGTTTCTTGTCAGGTAGATACAAGGGCAGGTTGTTGATTGTCACCGGATATGATGCGGAGAACCAGTTAATCCCACTAGCATTTGGATTGGTAGAGAGCGAAGAGTTTGAGAATTGGGGGTGGTTTATGAAGTGGGTGCGGGATAATGTAATTGGTAGTTGTAGGTTCATGTGTGTGGTCTCTGACCGGCAGAAGGGCATAAAAAAGTATTCATTCAAGATTATTTGGGTTGGTCAGAGGAGAACGGGCAGTGTGCCCACTGATTCTGCTCTCAACACGTGTTTGAGAATTTTAGAAAACACACTCAGGATAAAGTTGCTTCTAAATTCTTCAAGATGATGGTTAAAAAGAAGAAACGAAGAAGATTACAAGATGGCCTTGATGTAATCGGAAGGCGAAATTCTGATTGGCTGACATAC
The DNA here is from genome assembly GCA_025461045.1 of Carex parvula. Classification (NCBI taxonomy): domain Eukaryota; kingdom Viridiplantae; phylum Streptophyta; class Magnoliopsida; order Poales; family Cyperaceae; genus Carex; species Carex parvula. Next base: position 1,034,991 of record JAJGRW010001114.1, read on the forward strand.
TTGGATACATGTGGCAAGTATAATGAAAATGACGAGGAAGAACCAGCTAAGCCATGGAAGGTTTATCAAGCTATGGACGACGGGAGTCGTTGGGAAATAATGACCAGCAATGGTTCTGAATCACTGAACAATGTCTTCAAAACTTCTCGCAGGTTTGTTATTCACAATTTCCATAGTTTACAATTAATGAAATATTTTAGGTTATCTTTATTTTAACTGTAAATTATAATTCTCGTAAGTTACCGGTTGCTGCAATTATTGAGGAGACGTTTTACAAGTGTGTCACATGGTTCGTTCAAAGAAGAGAGAAGGCCGTGGAATGCCAACAAGAGGGTTAACTTTTCTCCACTCGTACGCACTTGAAGCTGAACAAGCACATCCAGAAGACTAACAAAATGACCACGGTTGCATTCAATAGATCCGGGGAATTCATGGTGACATCACATGGTGAGAAAATCTCATTTGACATAGAGGCAGGCAAATGGGTGTACACGTCCCGAGACTGTAGGTACAGGTCGTTGTGCAGAACGACCATGAGGTGGAATGCTATTGCCAAAAGCCTCAGCTGACCGGAATACCATGTGTTCATGTGATGGCAGTGTGTCGTATAAGGTACGAATGTGTGTTAAAATTTCATACTAATCTTGGATGATGAAACTTACAAATGTGTGAAAAATGTAGGAACTACGATCCAAATGTCTTCGTAAATTACTATTACAACATTCAAACGCTTATCGACACATGGAGTGGAGAATTCCACGTGTATGACAATCAAGGTGATTGGCCGCCGCACGAAGGGGATATCTTAACGCCAGAGCACTGGTTAGTGAAGTTGGGTCGGAGAAGACACAACCGGATCCCAATGTGGATGGACATACTGGAAGGAAGGACAAGGGGTCACCAGACCAACAGAGCTACCCTCGAAAGGAATGCGAGAAGGAGAAGGGATGCTAGGAACCGTACCCAATAATGTCATGGTTAGGGCTTTCTGTTTATGTATTAAGGTTAGGGTTTTCGGTTATGTATTATGGTACAAACTTTCGGTTTTGTATTAAGGTTAAGGCTTTCGGTAATGTTTTATGTATTGTGTGTTATGTTTTAATATACTATGACTGCGGAATATGTATTATTGTGTGTTATGTTTTATCTATGGTGTGTTGTTATGTTTTAATGTATTATGTATTGCGGGATATGAGATCTAAAATACGCAACATAAGAAGTAAATATGAAAATAATATCTAAATACGCAACATAAAACTAATATCGAAATAACGATCTAAAATACACAACATAAAAATAATATCTGGTGGTGTCTTAATAGACAGAAGAGGTTAGTGCGCTAACTCAGTTCGCGCACCAGCCTATTTGGTGAGCGAATTGGATTAGCGAGGGTGATAGTATTAATAAGGGCCCAGCAGGATGGTATTCATTTAATTTAGATTTTTTTTTCTGATGGTAACAGTAAAAATTTCGGGCTCCCAGAGGACTCGCTCATGGCATTTCTTTTAATTAAACTGGTCCGACTTGTCGGTAGAACTTTACACTAAAGTGAGCCTACATCTCAGTCAAGAATCCGCCCCCATGATCGAGACTCCTAACCCAAGAATCCGCCCCCATGATCGAGACTCCTAACCCTAGAATCCGCCCCCATGATCGAGACTCCATCGACTCCATGATCTTAGTTTGCAGTCCGCTTAGTTTGCGGTCCGAGGATTGTAATATCAGGATTCTGGGAATCCTGATTTTACAATCTTTGGACCGCAAACTAAGATCGAGTCTTCCGATTTTTTTCTAAGATTTCTTGGTTTTCAATTCTTCCGATTTTTTTCTTGATTATTTATTTCGATTAAAATGCAATCAAGAATTAGTGACATTAGCTCAAAGTTTGTAAGATTAAAATTTCTCTGAGCTTCCCTTTTCTTTTGTTGATTATTGATGCAATTTCTCGGGTTAATAACATCTGAAATACATAAAGTTCATAGTTCCAGTTAAAATATCTTGCTGTTAAACTGAATTATTTGCTTATCTAAGTCATAATGCAATAGGTATATATTATGCATATTGTGTCAAAAATAACTGGTTTATATTTTATATTTCTTTTGCAGAGAATGTCGTAATGTTTATGAACTGTGGATGCAGCGAAATAGAGGGGACTGGACCCAGTGAAAAGTTTTCTAAAGATTCATGCTTTGAAGAAGGCGATGTGATAGAAACAGGAGAACCAATAGCTGGTTCTGGAAGTTACACTGCCTTATACCAGTCTGCCCGGTATGGGGCTTTCTCCTACAAAATTGATGGAATTACCCCCGGGCAGTATTTTGTGGTTTACATTTTGCTGAGATAGTCCACGTGTTTATTTTCTCAGAAAGATGTAGATCAACAAGATACTGCCCGGGGGTATACATGATATTTCTTGTGTTGCAATGCCACAAAGGTAAGAATGTCATATGTACTGTTACATGTTACATCCAAATTATTGCGAGGGAAAGAGGGAGGTAATTTTTGGTGCTTCAAAAATAATAGAAGGGTGAGGTATATGTGGTATTTGTAGAGTTTTGAAAGGGCATACAAAATATACGCAGATTATGTGAGCATATGTGATGCTTTTTCCTTTTCTTTTGTTTGGACATGAGTCATTAAATTGATGGAATGTACCTAACTTTTTGAATTCATAACAGCAGTTGCAACAAAAACAGGGGATCTGATTGACACGTCTACTGTACAGGTTAGGATAATATAATGACTTTCAGAAATATCAATATTTCATAACATTTAACAAATAGCAACCTCATATGCACGGCCAATGCACAAAGTTTCTAAACAGACTGGAACTTTACCTCTGCTGCAAATGCAATGTTTTGCTAAGCATATGCAAAATCCTTTAAACTTTTATAATTTGCAAAAGGATCCGGAATGTTCTAACTAAAAAGCTATAGGAAATTGTTGGGGGCGTATATGCATATGGAATCATGTACATTTAAATATTATTCTGATTTTGTTGTTGAAAATCCATTAATTAATTGATTTTTTTTTCTTAAATATAGAACAAAGTATGGGGCACACTAATTGCCAGGTACGAGAAAATTCAAGATTTGATCAGTGAATGTGCAGCAAAATCCGAAGAATGCTTCAATGAGCTAACTGAGAAATATCAGCATGATAAGAAGCGATGGGCCCAGACACTTTCTGATTTAGAAAGAAAAATCAAGGTAAATTTGAACTTGCATATAATAAGAATAGGCTAAGCTGTTGCTTTTGCTATTTTTCTAATTTGTATATATTGGTTTTAGATTATGAAAGAAGAACAGGCTAAGCTTTCGAAAGAGGCACAGGCCTGTGTAGATTCTATTCCTGATCTTGATAAAATGACTGAGGCTGTGCAGGCATTAGGTAGTTTCTTACACAGATAAATGAAATTACTAAGGTAGTTAACTTCTTACTCAGTTGGATACTGTACTAAATAGCACCTTTTATATTGGAATAATGTAGTCGCACAAGGTGAAGAACTCAAGAGCAAGTACAGTGAGGAGATGGCAAGGAGCAGAAGACTATTTAATGAACTTCAAGAGTCGAAGGGTATCAATGTCATTTCTGATATTCTCTCTTGCATATTTCTCCCAAATATGTTTCATTCAATTTGCACATCATATGTTTCATTCAATTTGCATTACAGGGAATATCAGGGTTTTCTACCGCTGCCGTCCTTTGAACAAGGATGAAATGTCATCTGGATACAAAGCAATAGTCGATTTTGACACTGCCAGAGACGGTGAAATTGGCATCCTGACAGGTGGTGCCACCAAGAAGACATTCAAGTTTGACCTCATTTTCACCCCAAAGATGACCAAGGTAAGTAAAAAAAATTAAAATAAAATCTAACATCTCTAAAGTTGCATGTGTTAAGGCATTTATTATTGAGCAGCTGATGTGTATACCGATGCCTCCCCTCTGGTGACGTCTGTATTGGATGGTTACAACGTGTGCATATTTGCATATGGACACAGACCGGTATGGGAAAAACCTTCACTATGGAGGGCACTGAGAGGAAACGAGGTGTGAACTATCGCACACTTGAGGAGTTGTTCAAAATTGCCGAGCAGAGAAAAGAAACAGTTTCTTATAACATATATGTCAGTGTCCTTGAGGTGTACAATGAGCAGATTCGGGATCTGCTCAACTCCAACCCGTCATCAAATAAGTAATAATTCTAAATCTTCTGATCAAAATACATATATGCATTGTTTTATACATGATAATTAAAATAATACCATTTATACTTGCTTAAAATGTTGATTCTGTTATGATTTGAGGTTAGACTTGAGATAAGGCAAGCAGGAGGAGAAGGGCTGCATCACATCCCGGGTGTAGTTGAGGCAAAAGTTGAGAGCACAGAGGTGTGGGATGTGTTGCAAGCGGGAAGCAATGCAGGGGCTGTGGCTGGTGGACCTAGCAGGGAGCGAGAGGCTGTGGCTGGTGTTGCACATCAGTCTTGGCCAGCCTCTCGCTCTCTGTTAGGTCCACCAGCCACAGCCCCTGCATTGCTTCCCGTTTGCAACACATCCCACACCTCTGTGCTCTCAACTTTTGCCTCAACTACACCCGGGATGTGATGCAGCCCTTCTCCTCCTGCTTGCCTTATCTCAAGTCTAACCTCAAATCATAACAGAATCAACATTTTAAGCAAGTATAAATGGTATTATTTTAATTATCATGTATAAAACAATGCATATATGTATTTTGATCAGAAGATTTAGAATTATTACTTATTTGATGACGGGTTGGAGTTGAGCAGATCCCGAATCTGCTCATTGTACACCTCAAGGCAATGTTATCAGAACCGGACTGGACACCAATCCGGTAAAGCTTCGGGTCAACGGTTTACTGGTCGGATCGGTGGTTCAACCCGATTCAATTGCTGGTTTTATTTAAATACTCACATATATATTGAGATCCGAGGATTGTTATAAGAGCAGAACTAGGGTGAGCTGTGCTCACCAACGGGTTTGGTGAGCACACCTCCAAAAAACGGGTTTTCAAAGTTCAAATAGTCGATTCGAACCTTCCAACGTGTTCTTCATATTAATATGTGCTTGGAGACCAAATTTTACATTTTTTGGAAATTTTTTACTATTTTTTTCCGAGCCCTTGAAAATCACAGCTTTTAATTAAATAAAAAAAAAATTCAAAAAACACTGATTTTTCAAGGGCTCGGAAAAAATAGTAAAAAATTTTCAAAAAATGTAAAATTTGGTCTCCAAGCACATATTAATACGAAGAACACGTTGGAAGGTTCGAATCGACTATTTGAACTTTGAAAATCCGTTTTTTTGGAGGTGTGCTCACCAAATCCGTTGGTGAGCACAGCTCACCCTAGTTCTACTCTTGTTATAAAATACAATTTAAATAATATAATTTAAGACTAAATTTATAGATATATTTCAAATTTAATATTAAATAAAATAAATAAGTAATTTTTATAAAATATGATTGAATGTTTTTTTTTAAGGCGAAAGAATTTAATGACCCACAATTTTCATTCTTATTTGATAAGTACTGTGACATTATTTTGTAATAGCAACAAATTATATTTTAATGAAAGATAAAGCACTTCAACAAAAAAAATAATGACAATTAGAATACATAATATAATACTAATAATAATTGTAAGTTTTTAAAGAAATATGTATACATAAAATTTTATACATAACTGATACTTTAGAATATATCAAATGTAAGGTTTTATGTGTAAATTTCATAATTATAAAATAAAATATGTTAAAAAAATAAAGTTTGAACCTACCAATAGACCACAATAATGCGCGGCTAGCATACTAGTTAGTATTATTTTTCATTTAATGCACAACAGTATAAAAGTTTGAACTTTGCATATTGAACTATTTAAACTTTAAAGCCGACATATCTTTAAAATTGGGCTACTGATTTCTGAAAAACCGGTCCATTAAACTGGATTTCACCGGTTCAACTGCATAATCAGTCTTCTAAATGAACTAAACCGGAGAGACATCCGGATTCGGTTTTTCTCGGTTAAATCGCCGGTCCGGTCCGTCCGATCTGCTTTAAGATTCACGTCCAAAACTTTCGCGTCTGTTTCAAAATATGTGCGCACAAACATAAAGTGGATCGAACGGTACCGAAACCCATCGGACCCAAATTTGAGTCCGATGGGCATTGGACCCAAGCTGTTCTCCCAATACAGACGTCACCAAAGGAGAGGCATCGGCATACACATCAGCTGCTCAATAATAAATGCCTTAACACATGCAACTTTAGAGATGTTAGCTTTTATTTTGACGCGTCTACATATCAGAGAAATATCAGCATATACCGTCTTCGGAGCTGATAATTCTCGGTTAGCTGATGGGCACTAACAGTTGACCTGGTCAACTTTGCGAGTCCCGGATCTATTCTCCTCGTCTTGGTACTATTACCCGGTTCAATCTATTATATCATTCACAGAGAGCCATTTCAGAAAATATTCTTAACCTTATCCCATCCAAAATCAAATGGTTTGGGCCAAGGAGCAATTTACCATCATGTGATATGTTGTTTCGGCCTGACCACAAAACTGATAGCCAATATCGCCTATCCAACCTCTATTTTGCAAATTTGATTTAGTAATATTTTTTTCTTTGTCAACAACCACACGAAGATTTTTATCTTACAAGGAATAGGTCACCATAGTAGTGGAGTTAGTGTATAAACTCCTTTGAAATTCAAAAATTTGTGCAGGGGCTCAACTGAAAATTTCCCTTGTGAGTCCCATCTCCACTTAATTTCATCTTTTTGGTTTATGCAAGACATGCTCTTTATTAATTGCATAATCTCAGTCCATTCTTGTAGTAAAACCCCATTTAATTGTCTAATGAAAAGCATCCCTCCCCTTGGGACATAAGCACCTCCTGTAACAAAATATCAGCACCAGTACATATTGTGAAAGAATTGAGACATAAACCCCATTTAATTGTCTAATGAAAAGCATCCTTCCCCTTGGGACATAAGCACCTCCTGTAACAAAATATCAGCACCAGTACACCTTGTTACTTCAATTAATTAAGTCTTAAAATATATTTTTTGAAATATTAAAGTACGTATAATAGTAAAACAACACTACATTAATTAATATAAAGAAAGACAAAAATGTTATATTGCTTTAGAAGTTGCATTAAATCTTACTAACTTAGACACATTAAATTTGTTTCTTTTAAATAAAAAGAGAAAAGTATGATGCATAAACTGTATGATATAAATACTTGAAAACTTAAAACTCTTTTTATGAAATATTAATTTTGATGTGCTCTTCTGAATGGAATTTTTCCTGCTTGCTAAAAAAAAAATGAATATGGAAGAGGGATGAAGTATTCTTTGATCTTTTTCGAATAGTAATAATATCTTCGTTTTAAAATGTTTGATAACTCTATTTTTAATTTTTGAATGTATAAATTCACTAGTAATTTAGATGTAAAGTTCATGCCTTTTGTTCTCACTTTTTTCAGTTTTAAATAGTAGCTGGCTGAACATATGCGTTTACAGAATGTTTCTGAGCAGAAAACTTGACATGAATCTATCAGGTTAGAACTTAGAGAAGTAGTCTGTGAGCGGCTGAACACACTATTTATATAATAGAAAATGCACCTATTTAATATAAAATTTTATTTTGGAGAATAAAACTAAAGACAATTTTTCCGAAAAAATTATCCGAGACTTTACGAAAGAATAAGTCTACAAAAAGATTTAGTACTGGCAATCTATACTATGAGTTCATAAAATACAAAACACAGCAAATTACTGTACCCCCAAACCTAAGTTTAATGTCAACAATTCCAACATTCCAAACCAAAAATCCTCTTGCATCAAATCTTTATAAAACCAGAGTTAACTGCACATCAGCATGTAAAATAGATGTAGTCTAAAGATGAATTTATAAGAACAAACTGCTGTAAAAATTATTCTTCCAAAACAAATCTGGCATAAACGAAAAAATAAATGTTATACATTATAAGAACAAACATTGCAGCAATAGTAAAACAACCCAAGAAAAAAATCCGTGTAAAACATTTATTCTTTTTACTATTTTATGAAGGTAATCAGAAGATTATACTTCAAAATTGAAGGCCGGATTTATGCAAAAACACCCCAATTTTTTTAGGGACAACGGGAAATGACGACTTCCTCTATTACCAGTCCACCCTTCCACCTTCCGCTCCAGACCTCGTAAAGTCCAAATTTTAGTTCCTCATCCCCGTTTTCGAACCTGAATTTCAAGGGATTTTGATCATTCGGTGCCGAGAAAGTTACTCCGTAACTATTCTTGCTGAGATGAACACTCGTCCAATTTGGCTTCCCTTTTTTACCAACCTTCACCATGATGTAAATTGGGTTATCATTCCACCCAAATGCATCTGGATTCAGTTTCAGTTTAAACTGTAATCCGTAGTCTGTGTTTGGATCGAGTGATTTCAGACTGTACGATCCATTAACCTCTAGCCAACACACTTGTACCAGCTCAGCTGTGCCTCTGTAATCTTTATCATCTAAGCGCCAGTAGCGTGGGTCATTTCCCCAAATGATGTCAAGAGCTCGAGGCTTGAGTATGACCTTATTTTCTTCCTTCATAACCTGTCAGTGTAAAAGATTAAACATGGGGATTAAGAAAACAATTGCATTTGTCACAATTGTTTGAAGGGGTGCATAAATAGTTTGTTCTAACAATATATCTGACATAGGTATGTCTTCAAGTTCAAACAAACCAGAAAAGAAAAAAATGGTTTTAGTTAAATATAATTAACTACCAAGAAAAAAGTTGAGTGAAATAAAAATAAAATCTCTTTGATAGCGAACAAATGATTCTGAACAAATTACCTGAATATATCGAGCTTTGTCAGGATTTTCTGAACCTTTGTGGTGAGGATATGACATTTTTTTAATTACTAAGAAATACAGTAGAAGAAAAGTTTCTCAATTGATTGGAATATAGAACTATTAATGCAAGAAGAGAATAAATTATATGATCGATGGTTATGAAAGGTTATGACATAGTTGTCTCCTTTTTATAAGGATACAAAGAAGGAAAATTGCCAACGCAAGGAATAAAACAGGGTGGCTGAAAATTACATGGAATCGAACTTTTTGCAAGAAGTGCATGCGGAAAAAAAAGACTGCCGCATGAGAAAAATATTTTATTTAATCTCTCTAGAAAAGTTTTATGTGGATATATATGAACAAAATCGTATACATATAACTTTAGTTTGGATACGCATAAAATGAACGGATGAACTCTTGCGGATGCTAGACAATTTGGAAACGACTTTCAATTATTGAAAGGTTTACAAAATTCATTTTGCTAGTACATTTATATTTCATGTAACTAAACCTATTGAGGTTATTTGCATATGAATATGAAGAAAAAGTTACATTTTGGCATATTACAATAACACTTTTTGTTAATATTTCAAATTAGAAATTAGATAAATTTTAATTGTTAATCTTGTTCGATGTTACTTGTTCACCAAAATAAATAAAATTTTCAAGTTTATATATTTGATGTGAGATTGATGGGAAATAAATTTGCTGCGATTCCAAAGGATCGCAGGGTTCCTGCAATTCCAATCCCAACCGTTCATATGTTTCGAGATTTGTGCACAAAAACTAACTTTTTTTAAGATTCCTCCATTTCAATAAATAAATGGTTGGGATTAGAATTGCAGGACCATACTATATTTTGGAATCGCAGCAGATTTGCTTCTGAGATTGATGCACCAAATAAATAACACTTTTTGACGTGTTAGTACTAATCGAACTATTATTTGACACACCAAAATTATTCTAAATTTTAGAAGTATTGAGAGATGATGTCCTAACAGGTAGCAGCCATCGAAAGCAAAAAAAGGAAAAAGAATAAAAGAGGTCTGAGTCATCGTATATCTTTGAATGAAACCAACGGAGGCCCGAACACGCCAAGCAAAGCATCTTTGTATGTTGGAAGTTTTGAACCGCAAAAGTATTTTCCGTGGAGCTACTTTGCCTTTTTATTTAGAGAAAAGGTTTTCTTACCCAATACTTTGTCTCCACTTTTTATCCAACGCTAATTAGATCAGATTTAAACTGTAGTTAACGATAAACGGTAATTGCAGTCCCTCTGTCTCCACGCGGTTTCTAACTACGTTTAACGGTCCTATAGATAAAACACTACAACAAAATCGGTCTTCAGCGACCGGCATCAGCGACTGGTGTGGTCGCCGGTCGCTGAAGACCTCATAAAAAAATAAAAAAATAAAAATTTAATTGTTTCGGCGACTGAAACCTTCAGTGACCGGCGATTATACCCTTCAGAGACCGATTCGGCCCGGTCTCTGACGGGTGCCCCCTCAAAATCCCGCCAAGTCTTTTTCTCTGCCGCCCGACCCTCCATTTCTAGGTTTAGCCAAAAACACCACGCGATCCCTCTGCCCGCGCCGCGCGACCCCTCTGCCGCACCGCGCCGCGCCGCCTGACCCCACTGGTCGAGTCTTTCTTCTCTGTCGCTCTCTCACCTCCAGCTCTCGCTCGCTCTCTCACCTCGCTCTCGTCTGACCTCGCGATCTTGCTCTATCGCTCGGTCTCTCTTCTCTTGCTCAGGTGCACTCTCTTTCTCTCTCTCTTTCTCCATTTCAGTGGTACTGGTTTTGAATTGTTTATGTGTGGGGCTCCTGGTTTGCATTTCAGTGGCACTGGCACTGGTTTCCATTTCAGTACCAGAAAGAAGAGGAATTTGTGTTGCTGGTACAGAGAGGCCGGTTCCTTCCTTATTGAGAGGTTACAGCGCCCCTATTCGCCTTGATTCTGACCTGACCGATGATGACCTCTTTTTCTTGCTTGCACATGACTCTCACGAGTTCAACAGGTTTTGCAAATCTTGTACTCTTATATAAGAATGTGTTAACCTACTGCTTTTGTGGAAGGTTGCACTTATATCTTGTACTCAGAGGAATTGTATCCTGTTACCCTAGTTATGGATAGAATATACCTTCTTAGAGGACTTCCTTTGCTGCAGGTGCCTTCCGCTGTGATTTTCTGGTGCCGGGTGTGCTCGCTGGTGTGCTTGCTGATTTCTCTTAGACGGCAGGAGGCGAGGCATTCCCTTGGTGCCGGCCAACCTTGTTGCCCTTTTGACAGTTGTAGCCTTATCGGGTAATTTTAGCACACCCTTTCTATTTTGTTGTTTGATTGAGTTATGGCTTGTGCCTTGTTGATTTTGGGTGATGGTTCGTAGGAATTGAAATGCAATTACCGAATTTCGGGTTGTTGGTTTTCCCGATTTGGATAGTAAATTGGCCAACTATCGTGTTGTTGTTTGAGGAGCCGTGTTGTCCTTCTTGTTTGTGATATGTGCTGTGTTCATAAATTGTCTTCATAATACAAGGTTGTGTTCTGATTCTCATCTAGCTCTTTTAAACTTTTATCAGTGCAGGTTTGATCCTGGCATCTTGGTTTCTGACCTTGGGGTAGCATTTTAAGTTGGGAATTTTTGAATTTTTGAATTTTCTGTACCTATGACAAAATACTGCAAGTGCATTCTTAAGTTGGGAATTTGAATTTTCTGTTATACTCATAAGAATCTACAACTTAGTTTATTGGTGTTCCAAAGCATAATTTCTGAATTCGGAACTACAAGTTAAAGAATAAACATACTACTATACTATTTGCCTCCAAGTTATTATGCCCCATAACTTTTGGTTATTTATAGGATCATTTGATAGTTGGTTTGAAGAATGTACAATTCTTGTTTACAGTTCTATTAAAAGTACTGGACAACTCATAGAATTGTTGGTTTCTTTTTTGCACTATTAGATTATTAATTACTAAAATAATTCCTCAGATTGCAGCTCTTGAAGAGGTATTGGAGGTATCACAAGCACATTTCTGGGAACTGGTACCTGGTTATTCCATTGGCTCTGTCTCTGTTCAGGTACCATTACAAATTATGATATTTGTACCAATAAAAGGGTGCCAATGATTTTCTTAACTCTTTGATTCATTGAATATCAACTCCCAATATTCTCAATGAATGTTAACTCCTAATAAAAAAATAAAATAAAGAAAAGAAACACTTTTGGTGCTCGGCTGATACATACCATACCTTAACAGATTTATTGGTTGCCGAATTTCGGGACTTTGGCCTTTTTACTTCCCCTTTTAATTGTAATTAAGAAGGTTTTATTATGTTACTATAATTTAGTGCTTGAAATTCTTGCAGTAAATAATTAATTGGGCATTGGTTATTGTAGGAAAAGGCGAGAAAGATTTGGAGCATTAAAGGCTTTAATTTAGATTGTCATGTTTTAGATGAATATTGCTTAGATTTTTGTAATTGATGTATTTGGTGAACTATTTGAAATTGTTCATTGGTTTGAAATTTTAGATGAATATTGCTTAGATTTTTGGATGATATGATCATGTTTTGGGATAATTTATTATTTGCAATATGATAGTTTGTTGCTTGTGTTGTATTATGAACGATAGTTTGTTATATTTCTTTGGTAAAAAAAAAACCCCTTCTGCGACCGATTTTGACCCATCAGAGACCGGCCAAGCGGTCACTGATGGTCTTCCGCCATGTCACCACACATCATTAGCGACAGATTTCATCGGTTGCTAAATGGGTCATCAGCGATCGGCGCCAGACCCTTCAGCGACCGGTGATGTTAGCGGGGTGGTCATTAGCGACGAAGCATCTGAGTCCGGGTCATTTGCGACCGATTTTGGTCTTCAGCGACCGGCGAAAATACCATCAGAGACCGATTTGCCCGGTCGCTGATGGGTATGATTGCTGCAGTGAAACTTTACATTTTTTATCTCTCTCCCGTTCTATTCTTTGTTCTCTCAATCGATCTCTTTTCTCTCTCTCCCGTTCTTTCTCTCCTCCCAATCTCTTTTCAGATCTCTATTCCTCCAACAAGCCAGTAACCTCAAATCCTCCCGATCTCTCTACCTGTCTCACCTTTATCTCTCTACAGATGGTACCGACCCTGTTGAAGCAAGGTCCCAACAGCTCAGCGCTGATGTGGGAGGCGGTGACACAGGCCACCCTCACGATCTCTTACCACCAGATCAGACAATTGATCTCTCAGCATGAACAAACAGAGAGACAAGCTCGTAATTCATATAACACACAATCAAAGAGAAGCTCGCAATTCAGAGACATAACTTTCTCAATCTCTGATCAAACATGGAGGAGTATAAGGAAGAATCATTGTTCTTTTCTCGCTTCGTCAAGTCTCTTCCGATCAACTAGATGTAGCCTTACTCGTGAATTAAAATTCATACCTCAAATAAGTTGCTCACGAGGTGTTCTCTGATGCAGGTTTCGGTTACCTTAGGTGATGCAAATTCAGTGTGATGGGCTATTGGCTAGGCTGAGATATGAAATAGTTTAGCAATAACTATAGAATATAGATTAATGAAAGATCAATAGGTCATGGATAAAATCAAGTTGAGAAAATTTATATAATTAATTTTCATATGTATTTGATTTCTATAGTTCAAAAATCTGACCCGTCTTGTGCTAACTCTTCTCGTAACAAAGTACCGGGCTTGCTTGTTTATATTAATTTTTTTAGATTTGAATCCGTTTATTAATCTATAATTTTATATGGAAAAATGAATGGTCCGCTGGTTGAAAACTTGAAATGGACTTGTATGCGCTGTAGCGGGACAATATGAATCCAAATAAGCACAGCTTGACAACATGGGTTTATGTGTGAACGTGCACATTTCGATGGGTTTAATCACCGTCGATTTGTTTTAAGATTCGTGTGGAACGCTTTAAACTTCGTGCGTGTCTGTTTCAATTTTCATGCACACAAATTTTCAAGTAGATCGGACGGTCATCATGCTCGTTGAACCTAAAAGTAGGTCCGATAGACATCGAACCTACTCCGTTCTCGTGAACGTGATACCTTCTAGAATTCCAAGACTATTTATTACTAGAGAGCTACCAATTTGTGGACATGGACGGATGTGGCCCTGTATATGTTACTGACCTCAGACATCCAAATCATTATTTATCTTGGAGTATGATATGTTAATGGGACAAATATCCTCTCTATTATTGTAAAAGATTCTCTTCACTTTACGGTTTGAGATTAACTCTCAGCCGTTTTGAGATTTAACTGACGGAGGGAGCAGTATTATTGGGCTTTGAGATTCGTGCCAAGAAATAACGGTTCAGATCAAGTAATTGTAAAAGATTCTCTATTACGGTACCGGGGAGGATCTGAATTCATGTTAATGAGGGTTGAACTTTCTTTGTTTTCATACTTTCGTCATATTTTAAATTTTAAATTTCATATAATAAAGTTTTTAAAATATTACTGAGAATAGAGAAGAATAATAATTTTTATATTAATATAAATATTTGAAATGTTGTTTGGATCGTATTGGAATAGTGAATAGTTATAACAGAGAAAGAATAGTGTTAGCAATATGCTAATTAAGAGAGAAGATATGTAAGTGGGGTCTCAAACGAATTGTTACGACGTAAAGATGATAAAAGTGGCTTCAACTTTGTCATTTCGGGACTGTATTGGCGAAAATCCGAGAAGAAAATATTTTTTTCTCTTTTCACACTTCCAAATAGTAGTTATTCAAACATTTTCAAAGAATAAAAAATAGCATCTATTCTAGCTATTCCGAATAGCAAAAATATTATTTATGTGCACATTACTATTCTCGAATAGCCCCTATTCTTGATGCATCTAAACATACCTTTTTATGGGTACATAAGAAATTATGACTTTTGATTTTATTTCAATACAAATCGATAATTAGAGAATCAACGTTCATAAATAATCCATATAAATATATTTTTGCAAAATCTTTATACTAATTAAAACAAAGTCAAAGTATAATAATCTTTTGTGTGCAAAAATAAAATGATAAAATGATGTAGATCATATCTAACGATTTAATTTAATATTTTAGTTTTAAAGTTGTAAGTTATTCAAGTTTAAAAAAGTGAGACATTATGGATACACCAAAGGTGAGGCATTTAAATTCTACTATATATTAATTGAGGAGGGCTCAAATGCCCGAAATTTTTATTTATACAATTTTAAAAAAATTAATTAACCAAATAACCACGGTTTTCTGACAATTCTAATTCTAGCACGGCTACAGAATGCCGGAGTGGACTCTCATATGGGTCCGCAGAATGCCGGAGCGGTCCCTGGGGCCGCTATATGCCGGAGCGGACCCTTTATTTTTTATTTTAGAAATACGAAATTGTAATTTGTTAAGGGTTATTTATTTAATTTCGAATGTGGTTTAAATTAATTTTGGTCGTATCGTATTTTAGATATGTCGTTCGTTTGAAATATTTTAGATATGTGGTTTCTTTGAAATTCTTTTGTGTACTCTGAGATAATGAAATCAACAAAATAAATAAATAACAACAAAATCAAACAAATAAGAAACTAATCAACGAAATAAATAAGTATCTAACAAAACATCTACCGATACTACAAATAAGAATCTAACAAAACATCTAACAGTACAACAAATGAAAATCTACGGCTCTGGACTAAACACCGTCCTCGTCTTCTTCTTCCTAAACCCCCGACCCGCCTGCAGAGTGGCGTCTCGTCAGTATCTGCGGAGGATGCAGAGTCGTCTGCCTGGACATCCGTAGACTGAACCGGCTCCTAGCGAACCTCCTCAATCTCGGATGTCTGCTGGACCCCAGGACCAAAAACTGTGGTCTGTCCAGACTCAGCCTGCGTGAATAAAAACGCCTGTCTGGCAATGGGGTCATCGTGGAGGGAAGGGTGAGGTACCTGCTGTGAGGACTGGCCAGGGAACGGCGGGAAGGGGTCTCTCTGAACATACCCTGGCTGATAGGCAGGAGGTGCTGTCTGAGTGGGACTGTAACCCGGAGAATACAGTCCATCTCCCTCTGTGCCATACTCAGTGGAGATATTGAAGCCCAGGTCCTCCTCGTGTCCACCCTGTAATAGCTTACAAATTAGATAATGTATTGAATAAGAAAAAAATCACAGTTATGTACTTTAATTTAAATTATACCTCGGTAGGCATCCTAGCCTGGGATCCCATGGCCTCATTTGCGGCTCGGCGCATCAACTCGGCACCTCGGTCGAACGCTTGACCGACCGTCTCAGCACCGTGGACGGGTGCAAACACGTCCTCATCACCAGTGTAGGGGACATAGACATCGGGCTCGTCAGATATGTCGTCCACCGCATCAACACCGCCCAAGCCAGCGCACATCAGTAGAGAGTCGAGGCGCGCCCTCGTCAGATATGGACGACAGATATGACGTCCTGTAGGGTGACTGTCATCTCAGCATGGGGGAGATGAAAGCTGTGTGTCTCGGGACGCCATCGCTCAACGAGGCCAGAAGATAAACCCTCGTCAGCATTCTCCTCGGCCATCTGGGATATCTGGTACAATCCCATCGAGCGTAAAACCCCCCCGTACGCCGGCTGGTACCGTAGATGAGTGCGGTTGTGACGAACCGTAACCGCATCCAAACTCTGCATTTAATTAAATAATCAGATCAAGTTCATTCATCAAAAATTTGGGATGACAAATTTATAAATATGACAAATTTACTTACCCTAGTGGCAGCCTCTAAAATCCGATGCTCCGCATTCGGGTACCACAAGAAGTCGCTGACCCTGTCGGTGCGACTCCGGATACCCGGAACATCCGCCAATGCTGTCTCGATGTACTGAGACATCTCGTATGGCGTGGCTGTAGGGCCATGCTGTGTACCCCTACTGGAGGATGGTCTATCTCTACTGGATGTCATTCTGTATTGGGTAATTTTTGGTCAAATATGAGAGTTTGGTAAAAGTCCGGTTTAAATTTGGGTACAATTCTAATTAAATTTGGGTACAATTCTAATTAAATTTGGGTACAATCTAATTAAATTTGGGTACAATTCTAATTAAATTTGGGTACAATTCTAATTAAATTTGGGTACAATCTAATTAAATTTGGGTACAATTTTAATTAAATTTGGGTGCAATTCTAATTCTAAATTCTAAATGCTAAATCTAAACTCTAAACCTAAATCCTAATCCTAAACCCTAAACCTAAATCTAATTACTACTCTACACTAAAAATTAAAACTAGAGAAGAAGAAGAAAACTTACCCGAGGTCGAAGGGATTGAAACTTCTTAGAAATGATATGAAATCCGAAACCAGCGGCCCCTTATATAGGCTCTTGTAGGGGTCCGCTCTGGCATATAGCGGCCCCAGGGACCGTTCCGGCATTCTGCGGACCCATATGAGGGTCCGCTCTGGCATTCTGCGGTACCCCCCATATGGGTCCGCTCCGGCATTCTGCGGCCGTGCTAGAATTATAATTGTCAGAAAACCGTGGTTATTTGGTTAATTGATTTTTTTAAAATGGTATAAATAAAAATTTCGGGCTCAAATGCTTCAACAATTTATGCCCCAATCAGCTCCCAATTAGCACAAAGTGACAAACTCTTTTGACAGTTGGAACACTAACCTAGTTCAGCTGAGTATAACTAGCGTGTTCTTAAGTTTATCAAGTTTTTTTTAAACTTAACTTTAAAATTTATCAGATTGACTTTATACGACGAATTCAAACGATAAAACCAATCTACTTTATGAGTGATGCGTCTACATGTGAAAAATTTTAATTTTAAAATTAACTTGGTATAAAGTCAAGCAGTCTAAATTAAAAGATTTATAAATTAATTTTAATACATTAATTTTTGAACATTTGTTGACCATGACTCTATACAAAAAGATTTTTTTTTTTGCATGTAAATGCATCACTCGTAAGATAGATCGGTTTCAATGGTTTAGATTCATTGTTCGAAACAAATCCAATAAATTTTAGAGTTAAGTCCAAAGATGCTTGATGAACCTAAGAACACCCTAGTTCTACTCTAGTTTAGTAATATATAAATTTGGTATAATTTCAAAATTTAATTTTGGATTGTTCAATTGTATTTTTAATTAGTATAAAGTGAACAAATTTAATTCTTGACATATATACATTTTAGACGAATTCATATGTTATCTTGAAGTCAAGTATTTATCATTTTTGTGACATAACTTGCACGTGTTTTACAAAAAAAAAATTTATATTAAACTTTCAGCCAAAGTTAGTTTATTTTGATTGATTTAAGTGCACAATTACTAGAGCGGTATATCAGGATACCGGATTTACCGATTTAGTATTGCTAACAAATATTTTTTTTTAATATTAAGACATATATTATATTCAACAACACGATTAATTGTACAACAATTGAACAGAAAAAAAAACATATATACTTTTAGTAATTATACTGCATCTTAGAATCATTAAAGACATACTTAAGTATAATAGCTATCTTTAAAAAAAGGAAGAAAAATCAAATCAAGCATTATGATTTGCCATAGCTAAATTTTTTAAATTAAACATATAGAGGATCAATTACCTTCTCTATTTGGGCCATCCGACAGTGACTTGCCACACAATGGGACTTGAGCAAAATTTTCTTCATTTTAAATACAAAAAATGAACAAATTATTTAACATCCAACACTTACACGATCCATTAATTAAGTATCAAATTTCAAATGCAAAACAAAAATAAAAAAAGTGCCAGCTTACAAGCTTGTCAGTAATAAAATGTGGGAAGTGGAGTGGGAGTCTAAGAAAATGGTGCACACGTACACCATGCCTAAACATGGTAGCTTCCCGGATCTTTGAAAACAAAATATTATCTACAAATGCAGAATTTGAACCATAGAATTAGGCTAGTTTGGTCTTTTCAATTTTGAGAAATCTAAACCAAATTAAATATAAATAACTGAAGTAATTCAAAAATTCAACTGAATCAATCTATTTAACTAAAAAATAAAACCAGTCAATTCAAAAAAATTTGATTCAGTTGAAAAACAAATAAATCGGACCAATGAACACCCTAAATAAGGTGTAGATAAGGAACTAGTATTATAACAAATCATCACTTGCAAGAGTTTGACTCTTAGCAATGACCATTGCTGTCAATTTTTTTGAGCCACCCCTAATTTCTTCCTATTACCATTCTAGCACATATATAAATATGGTCAAGATAAGAATCTAGCATTGCAGCAAATCATCTGATGCCACGTCGCAAGAGTTGGCTCTTAGCAATGATCTTCGCTGTCTTATTTATTGAACCCAGAATTGGTTTTACCGTTTATGTACAAGCAGCGCACACGCGCACACACACACACACACACACACACAGATATAGAGAGACGAAGCGAGCGAGCGAGACAGAGAAAGAGAGAGAGAGAGATGGTGGTGCCGGAATCGCCATTAATGAGATACTTTGGTGTGATACTAATACTATGCCTCTTAATCCTATCTAGTGCTGGAACAGCAACTGCTCAAGCTACCACAAACAAAACTGAAGGTATGTACTGATCCATCGATCTGCAGTACCTTTATATTCTAAACTATACTTCCATCTTTCATTGACAGCCATCGATCTATCTATACTTCCAATTCAAGAGTCTCTATCTGTAAATTTATGAAAGTAAGAAGTTCTATTGATATTGAGTATTTTGTTATATATTTTTTTACAATCAATGGCTATATCGGTATATATAAAGGTCTAAGCTTATTGTACCGTTAATTCTAACGGTAACTTCTTATTTTTCCTAAATTACAATTTTACCCTTTCTCTATTTTAGACCTCTAACTATTGTTATTCTCAACACTATCTATATATGCGCCTGTATGCCTATTCCAGTTTTCCTATTATTTTAAAGATTTCGCTGATCAACATTTAAGGGGAAATCCTAAATTGTAAAGCCTGCCCCTGTTTTGCTATTCAGATAAGCTTTCTCTTTCCTTTTTATTTGCTTAAGAGATACTTTGCAACAACTTTGTTTCCTGAATTCCTGCTCCCCTGATCACATACAATATCCGTGTGTTCTTTCTATCAATTACTGTTTTGTTTAAGAGATACTTTCCTGAATTTCCTTTTTATTTACTTATTTTTGCTCTCCGTACTTCCGTAGAGCATTTTTTTTTCCAAGGTTGCTTTTGACTCTCTTTTTTTCAATTCTATATTGCAGCTTCCAACTCATTGATTATTATTGTTTTTATTTATTAGTGCTGGGTCCTACGGACTATAAGTAAAAAAATCGCCGAAATTTTTATTAATAGAAATTTTAATTAAAAAATATGGGTAATGGGAAAGGTTTTCACAGAATTTCGAAAAAATTTCATAGTCCATAACATCTTTCTGGATGTTATGAATCATCACGGCCTGATTAACGAAAATCAATTAACGAAATTACCGGACCCGTCAGCGAAAAAAAATACTTTACCCGTTTTGATCTATTGCGATCTGGGACAGCCACAAAAAAAAAAGAATCAGACTGCTGTTGTCTATCACAACCTCAGACATAACTCACTGTGTGCTGCGCGATCAAATAATCTCTCCGTCAATTAAGTCAAAAAATCGTGTGGTTGGCTTTTCGAAAGGTGTTCTTATCTAAGAAAAAAAGTCTTTTAATTTTGTACTCATTAAAATATTGTGTTTATCTTTAACCCATATTTTCAAATCCGTCATTTATTTAATCACGATTACGTCATCTTGTGCTGTAATCTTACTGTTATATGACAAGTTGACAACAATATTTAATATTTTATAGACATCCTTTTTTTTTTTAATTCTAATCAGTTGACTCCACATGGTTTTAGACTAGCATGCGTGTCTGTGTAAATAATGTATATAGACTAAGTAATAGTTCTACTTTTGTTTCGTGTTAATTATTTTTATTTTTTAAATAATTATCACCCTAATCATCCATCTCACATTCCAACATAATATATAAGGATTGTTTGGTCTTTTGAATGAAAATTTTAATATTTAATACCATATTTTTTTATTTTACACACTTAATCTAATTACTATAATTTTTTCACTATAACAACCATGTTTTAGAATTGAACTTAGTGAGTTAATTTTTATTCTGCTTTAACTTTCTTTCACTAATCAAACAGGAGGGAAATTTAGATTTTTGAAAACAATTAAATGAAATATGTACTATTGAGGATGAACCAATAAAACAGGGGCAAAAGAATGTGGCATGCTCTAATGTAAAAAAAAAAAAAAAAATACTCCAAGTTTGCACTATTAGAAACTTTGCAAACATTGCCAATTTATGCATATTTTTTTTTTTCCTGCAGTGGTGGCATTGAATACCATACTAGGGAGATGGGGAAAGAGTGCAAATTCAAATTGGAACATAAGTGGCGAACCGTGTAGCGGGTGGGCTATAGACTCCACGGACCTTGACAACAACCAAGAGTTCAACCCAGGAATCAAGTGTGACTGCTCTTACAATTCCAACAAAACTTGTCACATTGTCAAGTTGTAAGTTTATCTGACTGAACTAGGCTCACATACTTTTTGAAGCATGGATCTATTCCAAATTTTCCATTTTCAAGATTTAAACAGTCGATTGAACTGGTTAATTTTAATTTACATATTGAAATCTTGTAAGGAATTAAATTATATATACACACACACACACACATATAGAGATTGGCTAATATCAAAACATTTGTTCCTAGGCCGTGGAACAAACGCTTCGGTTTTTACATTTTTAAAATTTAAATGGTCGATCCAAACCGTTTAACATTCAATCTATAATAAAATGTGCTTGGAGACTAAATTTTACATTTTTTGGAACTTTTTTTACTATTTATTAAGCCAGTTTTAAAATCGTTGTTTTCAATGATCTCGAAATTTTTCATTGTTTATTAAAATCAGCGATTTTAAAACTGGCTTAATAAATAGTAAAAAATTTCAAAAAAATGTAAAATTTGGTCTCCAAGCACATTTTAATATAGAGATTACATCTAATGGTTTGGATTGACCGTTTGGACTTTGAAAATTGGAAAACTAATTGGTTGCACCACGGCTCCGGAATAAGCGGATATTAGCCAACCTCTATATATGAGGAGGGTTCAAATGTACCATTATTTTTGTGCTCCAATATGCTCCACATCCTTTATCTCCATTTTCAAAGTCCGAACAGTCGATCTGAACCGCTCAACATGATCTTCATAATAAAATATGCTTGCATACCAAATTTTATATTTTTTAGAATTTTTTTACTATTTTTTTAGATAGGTACAAAATCACTTTTTTAAAGAGATTCTAGACCATCCGATAAAGTGATATTGTACTTATCTAAAAAAAAGTAATTTTTTTTAAAAAATATAAAATTTGGTCTCCAAACATATTTTATTATGAAGATCATGTTGAACAGTTCAGATCAACTGTTCGGACATTGAAAATAGAGATAAAGAATGTGGAGCATATTGGAGCACAAAAATTATGTGAACCCTCCTCATATATATATATATATATATATATATATAGGAATTGGCTAGCGTGCTACGCGTAGCTAACTCCAAAATCTGCGACGGTATTTTCCATCGTCGGATCGCTTTAAAATTCGTGCATATGATGGAGCGCTGATTCAAGTTAACGGAGATGGAAAAATTGAAATTGCGCTGTGTCTCTCTCCTCTCCGTTAATGTTCATCTAAGCCCTTCTCCTCTCCCTCCTCTCCCGACCAAATCATATCGCCAACCCTCGCTAGGGTTTTTTCCCGGCCTCCTCTCCGTCGCACCCCTCCTCCCCGCCCGCTCTCCTCTACAATCGCTCACTATCTACTTGAATCAGAGCGTGTCCTCCTCACTGCTCTATATATCCTCTTGCTCACTATCTTCCGCTCGCCCTTGCCTCCCGCTCTACAGCTCTCGCAATCTCGCGAGTTGTAGCTCTCGCGCCTGTGACGCTTCGCCATTTCCCTTGTTCTCCCGCTGATCTCTGTTGCTTCCGGTGATCTCTCGCTTATGCAAGATGTGCTTTTTCCTCTTCTCATCTGATATATGGGATTTCCATGCATCATCTAATTTCTGACTGATTATTTATTGATGCCTTGAATATTTAAGGATTTGAATTTGAATAATTCAGTGGAATGTAAGAAACAGAAATTCAGCAAATTGATGCTATTTATTCTGTTCTGGAGTGCACTGTTACAAATAACTGCATCTACTTTTGTAGAAAGTATGTGCCAGTTGGCTTACATGAGGCTTAATGGAGGAAAAAATGAGTGAGCATAGTACTTGTGGATACAAATGTTGAGTTTAATTGGAGCTTAGTTATACAACGGCCAAAAGCCCACAGCTCAAAAACTTAAACACAAATCAGACTCACAGCTCAAGAAATTAAAACTGAAATCCCCAAAGATCACTATCCCTAAATAAAAACTTGATACAAGGTTTTATTTTATTTTATTTGGTGAATAGGTTGAGATGATAAAGCAAGATGACGGTCTTGATGATCTCAGTGACATTCATACTACTTTCTTGGAGAACACAAGGTGATGGCTCAAGACATGGGATCATAGATTGACAGGCATGTTCTTTTTTTTTTGTTTTGTTTATCAATACCACATCTGCTTCTGACATCCCATAAATTTCAGACATAAGCAAGAATTGGCATCTGGTGTGTTCTCTCTCCTTCTAAATTTTAAGATAGAATGCCTTTTTTTAACTGTTTGTTATATACCAAACTTCAAAGATTTCATTTAGTTTATTTTACTTGTTATTATTTTTGCTAACTTAATTTTGTAAGTAGGCACCAAGACGGCTGTGCAGTGAACTAAACCATACAGTTGACGGTACATTGACGATTCTTGTCAGACAATGTCAAAGGGAAACCTTTGGGTCTGCCGCTGATACTTTATAATGTAACAAGTTTTATATATGAATGTATATTAAGAAATTAAGGAATGAGGCTTGTAAGGTTATGTAGTTGGTAGGAACATTTTTGTTAAAACTGAGGTGCAAAATTTTCAATTTGCTGTGCAACAGCAGCGGCAGCCAACATTTTACTGGCGTGACCACCATCTCTTCTGAAGAAGAATTCTAATTGTGTAGATGTGTTAAGAGAAATTGGTACCTCATGTTGTTTGTTTATTTAATTTGGACTTTGAGATGATTGTAGCATACCTGACATTTCTTTTAGTTGGTGATTTACATTTATGAAAATACAAGCGCTGCATGATCACAATTTTTGCATCTGGTATAACTGGTATCTGATTACTTTTCTCCAAAAAGAGTAAAAATAAATAAGATAAGAAAAATACTGTTTTACATGCACTTGGTCATTATAATTGAAAGTTTATGGAAGAAAGTGATCCTACTACATGTTTTACAGTTTGAAAATTTGAAAATTTGACCTGGAAATGTAAAAGCTTTCATTTAATCTGGAAATGTAGAAGCAAAAAAATATAGCTGTACAAGAGCAAAGAATATAGCTACGAAAAAACAGTATCCCAATAACAACATAATTTGATTAAGTAGCAAGAGGAAAGATAATTGACAAGAAAATAAGAACCAGTCAAGACTTTATATTTATCAACCTGATTTCCATTGGAAATGCTTCAATATAGTAGATAATAAAGCTTCAATTTACATATTCATTCTAAATTTCATACAACATGTAGAACAATGTTGTCATTAAATAATTACGCCATACACAAGGCAACACAAATTAAAGAAATAATCTCATTACATCAACACAACAAAATATATATCAAGCACCACAGTACAGCTATCTGCTCTGCCTGAATCACCTGGAACATCATAATCCGTTTATCAACCACAGCATCGAGATAGGCCTGATCCTTGAACGGCTTAGCATTGGCCCCAACGCCTGGATTTGAGTTGGAGCTCTCCCCCATGGACGAATCTGAAGAGATAGCAAAGGTGGAGAGGAAGGAGAATGAGAGAGAGGAGGATATTGGTCGGATAAAATTCCGTCGGAGGAAAAGCATTAAGAAAAGAAATGTGGTGACGGCTGTTCTCTTGTGGGTTTTTTTCGGGGGAGCATAGAGAGAGAGAGAGAGAGAGACCTGTCACTTGCTTATGAATTTGTGAATACTTGTTGGAATTGAATTAAGGGAAACTGTTGCTCTTCTGATTACCCTGGAAAATAAAGGTAAAAGGAAGATTTTACCATAAGTCAAAATTAAAACTAAACAATGAGATAACAGTTAAACCATCACCATAATGGTACAGAAACTGTACCAAATTAAAGTCAAATTTACAGACTGGTACAGTTTTATACCAATTATGTCACAATCTCAAACTGGAGAGGAAGACTTGGAATTGGACATAGCAGCAACGACAGAAACTGGAGAGAAAGACTTGCACTTCATTTGGAAGTCGTTAACGATAAAATTGAATAGTTCTTGTTGGAAACTAATCACCTATAAAAGGCAAACATTTGTACCATCTTGGAATATGAGAAGCAATATGATTTAGTTGAGATAACAGTTAAACCATTTCTCCTTGGAATTCGCCATTACTGTCTCGTTCTATCAGTTTTCAAATTTCTCTTAATTTGTTAAAGAATGTTGCAAATTGCAAGTGGGGGTTGCTACAGTACAGGTTATAGTTGAAAATCTAGGGTCTGAAACCATAAAGGTTGATCACCACAATGTGTAGTGTACCAGAGAGAGAGAGAGAGAGAGAGATCTGTCACCTGCCTTGTAGAGAGAGGTTTTGAGACGGTCGACGAAGAGAGGGCTGGAGGGCGATAGAGCGAGGAAGAGAGGCGAGCAGCGGTTTGAGAGAGGCGAGCAGCGGAGAGAGGCCAGCACGCGAGAGGAGAACACCACCAGCGGAGAGAGGAGAGAGGGCATGGCGCAGCGATTGTAGAGGAGAGCGGGCGGGGAGGAGGGGTGCGACGGAGAGGAGGCCGGGAAAAAACCCTAGCGAGGGTTGGCGATATGATTTGGTCGGGAGAGGAGGGAGAGGAGAAGGGCTTAGATGAACATTAACGGAGAGGAGAGAGACACAGCGCAATTTCAATTTTTCCATCTCCGTTAACTTGAATCAGCGCTCCATCATATGCACGAATTTTAAAGCGATCCGACGATGGAAAATACCGTCGCAGATTTTGGAGTTAGCTACGCGTAGCACGCTAGCCAATTCCTATATATATATATATATAGATATAGAGTTGGGCTACGGTGCTTCACGAAGTAAAGCGAGTGTTTTACTTCACACTCATATTTTGCGATTTCAAAGTTTAAAATGTCGATCCGAACCGTTCAAATTGATCTCCATATTAAATTGTGCTTGGAGACCAAATTTTACATTTTTTGGAAATTTTTTACTATTTCTTTAGAATTTTTGAAAATTGTTGTTTTTGATGGTCCAGGATTTTTTGAAAAACAGCGATTTTCAAAAATTCTAAAAAAATAGAAAACAATTTCCAAAAAATGTAAAATTTGGTTTCCAAGCACAATTTAATATGGAGATCAACTTGAACGGTTATCGACGTTTTGAAATTTCAAATTGAAGATATAGACGTGAAGTAAAACACTCGTTTTACTTCGCGAAGTACCGTAGCCCAACTCTCTCTCTCTCTCTCTATATATATAGAGTGATGCTACGGTGCTTTGGGAAGTAAAGATGGTGTTTTACTTCCCGCTCATATCTCCATTTTCAAAGTTCAAATAGTCGATCCGAACTTCTCAACATAATCTTTCTATTGATATGTGCTTGGAAACCAAATTTTACATTTTTTGGAAATTTTTTACTATTTGTTTAGAATTTTGAAAATCACAGCTTTTCATTAAATAAAAAATAAATAAAAAAATTCAAAAAACACTGATTTTCAAAAATTCTAAACAAATAGTAAAAAATTTCCAAAAAATGTAAAATTTGGTCTCCAAGCACATATTAATATGAAGATCATGTTGAGAAGTTCGGATCGACTATTTGAACTTTGAAAATAGAGATATGAGCGGGAAGTAAAACACTCTCTTTACTTCCCAAAGCACCGTAGCATCACTCTCTCTCTCTCTCTCTATATATATATATAGAGAGAGAGTCTGGCTACATTGCTTCCGGAAGCACTTCGATCAAAGTGCTTATGGGGTCAAATTTTAATATTAGATATTCGAAACGTCGATTTAAATAGCTCAATAAATTGGTTATATAATAAACATGTGGAATACCGATTTTTACTATTTTTGAAATTTTTTTAACTATTTTTTATGATTTTTGAAATATAGTCTCTTTTGGCTTAAAAATACTTTTATTTTTATGTCAAAAAAATCAATCTTTCAAAAATCATAAAAAATAGTTATAAAATTTCAAAAATAGTAAAAATTGGTATTCTACATATTTATTATATAACCAATTTATTGAGCTATTTAGTTCGACGTTTCGAACATCAAACGGCTAAATTTGACCCGTAAGCACTTCGGTCGAAATGCTTCCAGAAGCAATTTAGCCGGACTCTATATATATATATATATGTTTACTATTCTTGGGATGTGGGGAAAACCATAATTATTGAATTAAAATTATGAATTTTCTCCCTCCCAATAAATAGTCAACAAATCTAAAAAAATGGAAAAGTTGGTCCCCTATAATATTTTAATATGTAGATCAACGGTTCAAATCAGCCGTTTGAATTTGGGAAATGGAGATCTGAAGTTAAAGCATGGATTTGCAAAGCATTTGGGCCCACATCTGACTGAGTGTATATTTTTGGATACGTATATATTTGGATATGTATTTTTTTCACTAAGTGACAAAACTTCCTATGATCTTTGTTACGCTTGTTATATTTTGGTAACATAGAAAAACTAAAATATATGTGAAAGGAGAAACGGAAGTATACTTTTTTCTCAACTGTATGTATGTTCCTCATTTTACTAACACAGAAATTCTATAGCCATATGGGTTTGGATTGGAGAGGCCAGTTAATGGCTTTTCCTGATCACAAAAAATATATTGCATTTCACTGACAGTCTGACACATAGGATCTATGATACTCTCATATTAATTATATCATTTTAATTATTTTTGTAATCTTTTGTTTATGCACTAGATACTCATTTATTTGTTTAATGACTTTTACCTTTCGGGCTAATTTTTTGAATTAACACAGGAAGGTGTATGCATTGGATGTGGTGGGAAGTATACCAGATGAGCTCCAGAACCTTACTTATCTTTCTAACTTGTAATACTTTAACTGACAAGCCCCTAGTTTTTCCTCATCTCATTCTTTACAACACAAAAATTGTATCGTGAAACATGTATTTGTACCTAATATCTATTTTCTTTAATTACCTCAAAGAGTGAAAAACAGCCAAAAGGTTTTCTACTTTCAATTATCTACCAATGTAAAATTAGGTCAGTAATGTACAATATTTTGACACCCTACCAGCCAATCTTTTATAACTTGATTGTTTTTTTGGAAGAATACCGAAGAGCATACCTGATCGTTGTAAATTATACTAGTTGTTTATTTTCTTAGCTATTATTGTTTTATATTTTATGTAAGACTTCAACTTCACTAATTGTTTCAGGCAATTGGCACAAAACTATCTAACAGGTCCTGTACCTGCGTTCATTGGGAACATGACTCCAATGCAATACTTGTAATGTCATCTTCCTTGATAAATGGTAAATTATAAAAAAATTAATATATTATATACATTATGTTAACATTATATGGTTTCCTATTGATATTAAACAAATTAGGTCTATTGGCATCAATGCATTATCGGGTCCAATTCCAAAAGAATTGGGAAATCTTCGAAACCTCATATCTCTGTAAGATTTCTCTTCCTTGATTCCTAATATAGAACTCCAAGAATGTAATAGATCTCCAAAACAAACTTTTGATGTCCGGTTATTTTATATTGCAGGGGAATGGGAATAAACAACTTCAGCGGGTCGATACCTGATGAATTTGGGAACTTGACGAATCTTCAACAACTGTTATCTTTTTTTTTACTTTCATTTTAAAAATGTTAAAAACTGAAACAAAAGTAATGAACTAAGTCACTAACAATGTAGTTTCTTGTTTTGCAGTTATATTGACAGTTTGGGTCTCAGTGGTGAATTACCAAAAACACTATCCAATCTTAAAAACATGAAAATACTGTAATTTTTATCAACTCTTTTTCCTGTAATTCATGTTTAATTATATTGAATGTGTGTTAATAATTTATTTTATATGGCCAGGTGGGCATCGGACAATGCTTTCACTGGTAAACTGCCTGACTATATTGGTACCTGGACAGGTTTGCAAGACCTGTATGTTCTCTCTCTCTCTCTCTCTCTCTCTGTGCTTGTGTGTGTGTTTGTGCCATCAGTATCCTTCCAAGGGGACAAGTGAAGTAAAATTAAAGCAGAGGTTACATAACTTCAATTTGAAAGCATTGGTGTTTAGCAAGTAACATGTAGTAATTAAATGTTTTGTCATTTTTAAGGTCCAAAATACCCGTCGGTATTATGTTAGAAAGGTGAAGTAGCGAGGGTGAAAAGTTAGATATATAGTGCATCAAGTTTAAAGCACCTACCAAGCTCCTTTAATTTTACTGAAGTAAACCTACTTTAAAGCACCTTTTCCTGTTTGGCAAACTGGGGTTATATTTATAGTATATTAAGCAGATACTATAGTCGCGGTGATGAAAACATAATTAGGTTATGTGTGCTACTGAAAGCATAAATCCGAATCTGAACATGACTCAATAATTTCTAGAATTTAATAATGTATACCAGACAAAACCTGAACCCTGGATGTTTTGGAACAGGCATAAAGTGATATGACTGACCAAAACTTAAACTGGATTCTACCGGTACCAATTGCCTGATTATCCCTCCAAAAAAAATACGCAGTTGAAACAACAAAACTTTGCATGTGGAAAGGACTCAAATTAAGGTTGAGGTGCCTGATGACCCAAATGAACCCGAAAAGTGGAATTAATCTGAAACCCATCAATAAGCTACAGGTTGACCTTGAACTTGGAAAAAAACCCATATTAAGAAAAAAAAGAATAAACAAGAAACCAGATCCAAGATGATTTAGACCTGCAGAGACTAGTATCCGAACATCAGTGAACCAATTTGACCCAAGATTAGTGAAATTTGACCTGCTGGTTCCCACCTCTACATGCCAAGCAGTTTTGTGACTGCACCCAAATTAGCTGGACAATTACAGGCCATAAGGGTGAGATGCAAAAAACCAAGGGATCATTTCTCAAAGTTTCTATCTGTGTGTGTCATTTATCGTTTCAACAACCATGAATATTAAATTTTCAGGAGATTTCAAGGAAATTCTTTTCAAGGGCCAATTCCATCTAATTTTGCAAACCTTGTCATGTTAACGAGCTTGTAAGTTTCTTCTAGTTCCGAGTTTGCTGAACATTAGTTTTTTCTTAAAATAAATATCTTAAATTGTAAACTTCTATTTGTGTGCTTCTGTGTATATATGAGTGAAGACGGATTGGGGACATAACAAACGGCACTAGCTCTACGTTGGCTTTCGTCAGCAACTTGACATCCTTGAGCACTTTGTATGCCTAATTTTAAATTCAAGCCAAGCTACATTTCAGGATTTCATTTCTTTATATGCAGCTCCTTCAGTATATTTATATTGGCATTTACATTGTAGAATCTTAAGGAATTGCAAGATATCAGATACTCTCTTGACAGACTTCTCTAAGCTCAAAAGTCTACAAATATTGTATGAATTTCAACAACTTTGTTTATTCTTCTAATGAAGGTAATATTTCTACTATGTTTGCCTGCAGTTGTGTTAATTTTATGTTTTCTTTTCATGTTTCTGTAGAGATTTGAGTTTCAACAATATAACTGGAGAGGTGCCGCAGTCTCTTTTCAGTTTAAGTTCTCTGAAATACTTGTGAGGAATCCTTTTCCTGTTAATTTTTATAAATTCAAGTAGATTTATTCTTTTATTGATTTTTATTGCTTGTGCTATTGTATTTTGAGTCAGATTTCTCGGGAATAATAGCCTTAGTGGCAGCTTGCCATCTCAGAAAAGCACTTCACTCCTCAACATGTACACTATTTTGGTTTTGTATTTTTTTTTTCTTTTGGCTTTATCAGGAAACAAAAGTACTTAGATTGTTGATGTAAACTATAGTTTCAATATTTCCCGTTGCCTTCTGTTCATAGAGATTTGTCATACAACCTGCTCTCAGGAGCCTTTCCTTCTTGGGTTGAAAAAAATGGCAATTTACAACTGTAAGTAATGTTACATCTGAAAAAGCTTCTTTATTATTTTATAAATATTATCCAAGGAATTCTATTACTTACGTTGAGCCCTATAATTAAAGTTCATGAACTCAATATATAGAACCTTTGGTCCGTCATTCAACACTGCTTATGAAAAACTTGGCTTTTATTTTATATTTTCATCCAGGAACTTGGTGGCGAACAACTTTGTCATACAGAGCTTCAATAGCAGGTGCTTGGAATGTTTATTCTTTTCAATTTTTCCATATGATAAATCGACTCTCTTGATTTCTACTACTGAAATTTATTTATAGTTGCGTTTCAATATTGACCATTTTTTCATAATTACAATTACAGTTTATTGCCTTCTGGTTTACAATGCCTTCAGCGAGATATTCCCTGTCACAAGGGCTCTCCGATTTGTAATCCTCTCTCTCTCTCTCTCTCTCTCTCTCTCTCCCTCCCTCCTTTTCTTTTTGCAAGTGTTGGCAGCTGCTGCCAAAGTTGCTAAGAGTCATATCCTCATATTTTAGTTTTGAATAAATTACACAAATGGTCCTTAAAATATCATTTAATCCTTAAGATCTCCTTTTTGTGCCAAATTGATCTTACCTTTAAAGAGAATAATAGTTTCATCCATCTCGGCACCATTTAGCAGTCCAAATAATACTGGTGTAATAGCACGGACAATGCAAATAATATAAATACTAATGTTATTATTCACACCATGAAGCATCAGTTTAATGGATACCAATATTGACATAAATGTTATCATAAATAGTTTAAAAAGAAATTCATATGCTTCCTCACTTTGAAAATTATCATGACATAGTTTATAATGTGGATTTTCATCTAAATTTTAAACTGATGATAGCAGGACTACGGTGCAAAATAATTGTTTTTAAAGATCAATATGATACTTTCAAAACTTACAGACCAAAATGGAAAACAATGCATACTTTAAAACCAAGTAAAATATTTACAGAAAAAGACTAAATTACAGATTCATCCTTCGCAATAAGGTGTGGTGGAGCTAGGTCATTGACTGCTCAAGATACAACAGTGTACCAATCGGATAACGTCAACCTGTCAGCCGCTTCTTATTATGTTACAGGTATGTGCCCCATACCCATATGCTGTCATTCTCTGTTTCCAACACTGTCACATACATTAGGAAATCAGGTACAGTTCTAATCAAGACACCCCATAACATAATTCAAAATACTTAATGCTAATATAAAAGTTAGTATTTATAATTGAATTGCAGGAATAACATTCTTGCCTGTTGGCACGTTCATATATGTACCAGTCATGCACAAAGATTTTAACAAATGTACTAAGACCATTATACATTTGTTTTTGTGTTTTTCTTCTTTTTCCAGATGCAACCCGATGGGGGGTGAGCAACGTAGGTGCATTTGTTGATGCGCCTAGTGACAATTACATAATTGGAAGTCTCTCCCAATTCCAAAATACACTTGATTCTGAATTATTTCAGAATGCACGAATGTCACCTTCTTCTTTGAGATATTATGGGTTCGGACTTGAAAATGGAAACTACACTGTTAAGCTCCAATTTGCTGAGATTGCATACCCAGACCCACCTCCACTTACTTGGAAGAGCACAGGGAGAAGGGTTTTTGATATCTTTATCCAGGTTTCTGCAATACCATTTTTTTCCTAAACATTACTGTACCACCTGGTACTAGTTTATACTTGATATCTGCCTGCCTGTATGGTAACACTTTCAATTTAGGCAAAAAGATTAATTTCATTAATTCACCCAAAGGGTTATATAAAGTGCACATCTTACATATAGGTCCCTAATATATTTCGTAATTGCCCTTTTATATAACTACCCTTTTAAACTTGATTCTCAATACTCCCCCTCAAGATGGGCGAAAGATATCTACTAAGCCTATCTTGTCACATAATCTAGAAAGATCTAAAGAGCTAAGACCCTTCGTGACGCAATCCGTCACTTGATCCTCAGTTGGAACATGACTCAGCTTCAGTAGTCCACTATCTAGCTTCTCCTTGATAAATAATCTATCAATCTCAATGTGCTTGGTTCTATCATGTTGCACTGGGTTGTTGGCAATGCTGATTGCCGATTTATTAGCACACAAGAGCTTCATGTGAGCCCCTTGGTCCATCTTCAACTCCACCAGAAGAGCCTTCAACCACAACAATTCAGAAACTCCTAAGGCCATTACCCTGTTCTCAGCTTCAGCTGTAGACCGTGCTACCACTGATTGTTTCTTGCTCTTCCAAGAGACCAGGTTACTGTTGGGTAATCGCTGTACCCTTTGATTAGGTTAAGTATGCGGAAAGTTGGTAAAACAAAAATTTTACTTTTAACTTAACCCTAGGATTAAAAGAGTTACGTCGGAAAGCCAAACGAAAGTTCCTTTTCCAGTCTTTCCCTTGACATAATCTTTTAATCCTACTTAGGATCTACTCCCTGATTGATTTCTAAAATAATATTTATTTAACATTTAAATAAATATAAATAACATTTATACCTTGTTTCCAAATTACAATTGGAATGCAGACCGAGCGAGAAGACCGGATCTGAGCAATGTCTTCTTTCGGAGCAATGACTTCTCTCGGAGCACGAAACATATGGTGCCTCTATAGGTTATCCACTAGGACTAACCAGAGAGCGATTTATTTCTTTTGCCAGAAATACTGTAAACCGCGGTATTACGCAAAAACACTATTCACGAGAAAAAGACAAAATAGCAGAATTCCCGACCCGCAGTTATTCTGATTTTACTAAAAGGCGAAACAGAAATATCGCGACTTTCGAGAAAACACTATTCACCAAAATCCCTCAAACACTATTCAACAACTCGAAAGATAATACGTAACTGTTACGTATAACTTTCGTTTAAACCGCAACACTATTTGGGAGAGAAAACGAGAAAGAGAACGATAACCGAACCAATTCGAATCGAACTCAGACTTTTCGAACTTTTCAACTTATGAATTCTCTTGCCCCTACCCCTCTATTTATAGGGTTAGGGAGGTGCTTGTAAGCTGCTTGCAGCGAGGTGCTTGCAGGCAGGTGCTTGCAGCGAGGTGCTTGCAAGCTGCTTGCAGGCAGGTGCTTGCAGGCAGGTGCTTGCAGCGAGGTGCTTGCAGGCAGCTGCTTGTAAGCTACTTGTAAGCTGCTTGCAGCAGAGGTGCTTATGTGGATAGGATTGATAACATGTCATGTGGATAGGATCGGTGACGTGTCATGCGGGTAAGGACAAATCTGAAAAGACCAGAATGCCCTCGCCCCAAACACAATTAATATCCGTATAATTATTCTGAATAATTATATTTCTTGCGGTTGTTGATTTCGGTAATTTATACAACGTGTCCTACACGTTTATAAATTAACCGGTTAACTTTTATACAACGTGTCATACACGTTTATAAATTAACCAATGTTTCTGCTTGTCATTTTTACATGACATTTATAATATAATTATATCAAGTATAATTAATTATAAACCATCTTATTATTGATCATAATCAATTTATAATCAATCAATAAGATTCTCCGATTAACTCCTATAGGTGTGACCCGATAGGATCTGTGTTATGTTGGTAAATAGAATTAAAACCGTTTTAACTTCTATAATCATGAGAGGCATCTGGCAAAACGCATCATGACCATCCAATTACACAGATGATGTCGTACAGTACATTATCACGATCCAGTAAACTATTTTACTCGTGTTTAATTCTTTTGTCTCATAGCTGTCAGATTAATTTCAAGGTAGGTTTGTGTCATCCTTGTAAATTAATCTTTTCTTGATCTTGAGCAGATTATCAAATATGATTACTCTTGTATTCATACTGCTAGCAGATATTCTTACTCTATCAAGGGGCCCAGTGACACTATAACTCGTATAATAAATACGAGGGACAATAGTACTTTTGGTAGACCATCACTACCTCAGCTAAGTTATGTATACCGAAGAGCTACCGTTATAGCTACTTTTTACAGATAGCGTTAGGTAACAATCACACATACCCATCTCTTAGTTAGGAAAGATGAATACCTCATACTGTAGAACTTAACACTGAATGAAAGCATTAATGACACGAACACAATTCCGTATAATGTTTCATTCGGGGTCTTTCAAATACCATGTTCCTGGAACATGTATCTATGTGATTAAAATGACAACTCTGTGTCTATGGTCTGTAAAACTTGACCATCTTTTAATCCACATACTAACCTTGTAGCGGTAATTAGTGTTCCTGCTAATTACCTCGGTCAGTGACCTTTTAGAGTATTATCATCTATATTATGAAGTTTCACAATTCCAGTCATTAACTCGAAATGATTCATAAATTCAATAATACTCAAGGAAACAAAATGACATTTTATTAATCATTCAATTCATGAACAAAGCTTTATATAATTAAATTATCGTATTATTGACTTCTAGATTATTACACTAACAGTTACCACCCACAAAGACGCAATATCTCGAGGTGGACCTCCTGTCATCGGTGCAGTTTGCCCAATCAGAATCACTATAAGCCTCCATGCCTAGGTGATCATTGTTCATGAACAACAACCCCTTTCCTGGAGTACCCTTCGAGTACCTAAGAATCTGATACACTGCATCCATGTGTCCTTTCTTTGGGTTATGCATGTAGCGACTCACCACGCTCACCGCAAACGAGATATCGAGATGAGTATGACTTAGGTAAATCAGCCGGCCTACCAACCTCTGATATCTCTCCCGATCAACTGGCTCCCCAACTTCCGCACTCAACTTGTGCCTCTGATCAATAAGGGTGACTGTCGGCCTACATCCCAACATGCCGGTCTCTGTCAGCAAGTCTAGTGCATACTTTCTCTGAGATAAGAGAATCCCCTTTGCTCCGCAAGCTACCTCAATCCCAAGAAAATATCTAAGCAATCTGAGATCCTTCAACTCGAACTCTCTAGCTAGTTTCATCTTCAACTGGGTAATCTCCCCCTCGTCATCACCCGTGATAATCATATCATCAACATAAACTGCCAGCATAGTAGTATAGCCTCCATGCTGTCGGAAGAACACTATATGGTCAGCGTTGTTGCTGATAGCCCATGCCTACCATAACTCTCATGAATCTGTCAAACCAAGCCCTAGGAGACTACTTCAATCTGTACAGTAAGAAGCCTACATACCTTGCCCACTGTTTGGTTTGTGTTGAAACCTGGAGGTATAGTCTATGCCGTATGTCTGACTATACCCCTTTGCCAGCAATCGTGCCTTGTAACGATCAACTTTCCCTTCTGGGGTCTGCTTCATTGTGAAGACCCTATTTGCACCCAACTGCCTTTTTTCCTACTGGTAGTGGTACAAGCTCCCATGTCCCATTTTTGTGGAGGGTCCCAAGTTCTTCTAACATTGCGGCCTTCCACTTTGGGTATAGAAATCGTATCCGGAGATGCAATGAATGCGCCATACGCAGGTGACAGATTAGAGTATGAGATCAATTGAGCGATGTCATGTGGGAAACCATAGCGATCAGGGGGTTTCCCGCATTGCTGCGAGCAGTCCGCCTCAACGGAATAGAGAGAAAAGAGTGAGGAATCATACCACCAGAATTAAAATTCTCCATAGAGGGACTTTGAGACACATCAAGCATATCAATCTCATCTGGCACAGGCACTGTACCCTCATTCTGCTTCCTCCTCCTCATGTACACTCTCAACTCCCCTTGAGTCTGATTCTCCTCCTCTTGGCTTCCATCTTGCTACTCATTCTCATGCTCATGCTCATCCAACTCTCCCATAGGGTAAGGATAGGAATAAATCCCACAGTCACCTGAGTCCCACCACCACTATTCCCCCCCTCTTGCCTAATGCCACCAGTATCAGGCGATTCATCAAAAGGTGAGGTGACATCCAAGTAGTATGGCTCTAGCTCCCGAAAGGTGACATCCATGCTTACAAACAACTTCCGTTCTACTGGATTCCAGCAGACATAGCTCTCTGAGCGGCATAATAGCCCACAAAGATACA
The DNA here is from genome assembly GCA_025461045.1 of Carex parvula. Taxonomy (NCBI): domain Eukaryota; kingdom Viridiplantae; phylum Streptophyta; class Magnoliopsida; order Poales; family Cyperaceae; genus Carex; species Carex parvula. The sequence goes on from JAJGRW010001114.1 coordinate 1,072,142, forward strand.
CTTCACTGCTCTAGAATCGAGTTTTCCCATTGTTGATCTGTTGTTTTTCACAAAGCACACATAACCAAAGACCTTTAAGGGAAGAATGCACTCGTTCTCTCCCTTTAGTATCTCATATGGAGTCTTCCACTCCTAATACCTTAGAGGGTATCCTGTAGATTAAGTAGGCAGCTATCAAGACAGCTTGTCCCCACAAATGTTTTGGTACATTCATGGAGATCATCATGCATCGGGCTACCTCCAGTATATGTCTATTCTTTCTTTCTGCCACACCATTCTGATCTGGTGTGTAAGGGCATGTGGTCTGATGATGTATCCCATGAGCTGACAGATACTCCTCAAACACCTTGTTTGTATATTCGGTCCCATTAGTCAGACCTTAGCATCTTCACCACTGCACCATACTGGGTCTGAACAAACTTATCAAGATCCTTAAAATAAGCAAACACATCACTTTTGTTTTTCATCAAATATACCCACGTAACCCGAGTATAACAGTCAATGAAAGTCACAAAAAATCTGTAATCATTCATCGCAGTTGTTGAGTAAGGCCCCCATACATCCGAATGTATCAAATCAAAGGCACGAGAACTCCTACTGCCTGAACTTACATAAGAACTTCTTGTATGCTCCCAAACTCACACCATCACACACAAGTTTATGTTTGTCAGCTTTCTCATACATTGACGGATACAAACGATCCAATAAGCTGAGGAAAGAGTGCCCCATGCGCTGATGATATAGAAACAACTCATCCTCCACATTCCTACCTAGTCCTCTCCCCTCTACTCTATTTACCATGGATGACAGCGCTGTGTCCATCCCCTTTTTGTTCAAATACCACAGCCCACTACGCCAGGTGTCAGTCCCAAGTCTTTCGGCCTGTCCCCTTCTCTTGAAAGATCACCTTGAAAATATCTAAGAAAACAGTGCATTTGAGTTCCTGGATAATGACATTAATGGATAGTAGGTTTACAGGAAAAGGAGCATGCAACACATTCGATAGGGTCATGGACTCGGTACACTTAACGGCACCTCTGCTTACAACAGGTTGTGTGGTACCATCAGCAGTCTGGATGCTTTCTGGAGTTATTAGGTGAGTGTAGGTGGAAACTCATGGTGAGCTCCCGTGACATGCCAAGATGCACCAAAGTCTATTATCCATCCATCATGAGATTTAGCAGATGCAAGTGCTTGAGCCGGAGTACCTCCCTTCATACGAGCATAACTCGTAAAGTTACTAAGGTAAGTATCATCATCCAGATCATGAGTGACTTGTCCCTTCCTCCTAGAACTCTCAACCTAAAGCTTGAACTGACGTAGTTCCTCCAGCTCTGTCATCTCAGTAGTGGTCTGGGACTCCTCTGCTAGGTGAGCAGTCCATTGGCCTCCACGTCCCCTTTCTCCTCGATGTCCATGTCCATCTCTTTGTCCTCTACCTCCTTGGCCACCAGCAGAATTGCGGGGTTGAGGGCAATTGTAACTGAGGTGCCCTTTCTTTCAGTAATTGTAGCACTCTCTGTCATCTCTGATGGGCGCACTGAGAACCACCAATGTCGATCGGACAACAGGTGTGGTCTTGTCTATTATCACCTTTTGTCTGATCTCCTCTAACTTGGCCTGAAACACCCTGGCCACCCCTCTCTAAGATCTCCTTCGGTTCTTGACTAGTCACAGGTGTCCCCATCTCCACAGTTGACTCTCCCACTAGCGTGCTCTACTTCTCCACGGCTCACAACAGCTGTGTCTCTCATTCCTTACCTTTTGACGAGACCTAGGCTACTCCGTCCATCGTGCCCATGCCTCTTCTCTCCATGCTCACACCGCCACGGCGGTTGTGGGGAAAAGCCCCCCACACAGGCAACAAAGGAACGAGGTTTAGGGTAGAAGGAGGAGCGTTACTGTAGCGGCAGGTACTGTAGCGCGTCTAGGGTTTGGCTCGGTTTGGCTCTGATACCAACTTAAATTTTGGCAAAAAGATTAATTTCATTAATTCACCCTGGGTTATATAGAGTGCACATCTTACATATAGGTCCCTAATCTATTCCATAATTGCCCTTTTATATAACTACCCTTTTAAACTTGATTCTCAACAGTAACATACTGCAAAAGAAATTTTGTAGCAGCAGTTAAACAAGAACAAAAAAAATTGGGGAGGGGTGTGGGGGTCTTCTTCTAGTAAATGCTGCCATCATCATGATAGTACACGCCTCCTGGTACCAGTGCAACATACATTTACATTGTTTCACTTCTGTGTGATGGAGGTTTTATGGTTCAATTGGGTGTTTTAAGTACCGGCCTTTGGTCTAGTGGCAAAGTCGATGTCCTCCGTGTGTGAGGTCGCAGGTTTGAAACCCAGATGAGGGATCCCTAGTGGATATTAAAATAGTTGGGTGGCTTAACCCCCAACTTTACTCAAAAAAAAAATATTGGGTGTTTTAAGTGTTTACTGTTATCTGAAATTATAGTTTGAATAACAAAACCTGCAGAAGCAACCTTGCTTGTACCAATACAGAGACTAATTTAGACGTGCCAGTATGAGCATCCAATTCTGGCAAAGCCATTCAGTTTTGGTTACTCTGGAAGTTCTTCCCTGGTTGATCATATGTTAAAGATATCTCTATGCTTGTAACTAATGATTTTTGCACAATTTTCACTAATTGTTGTAGGGAGCTTTGAAAGAAAAGGACTTTGATATAAGGAAAGAAGCTGGTGGAAGATCCTTTGTAGCAGTTGTAACAAACTACACTGTGCCGGTAACAAATAACTTCATTGAGATACATTTCTTTTGGGCTGGCAAAGGCACTTGTTGCGTACCAACTCAAGCCTATTATGGTCCTGCCATCTCAGCTATTAGTGTTTCTCCTTTCGGTACCCATCTCCATTTCCCCATTTCTTATTACTCTCTCTCTCTCTCTTTTGAAACCTTGGCAGGGTCTGCTACTCTCTCTCTCTCTCTATCTCCTGTCTGCGTGCACCTTCATGATCCTTTAAACTGTCAAAGCAATATTAACATAATTTGTGTTCCTATTTTCCTTAACGTTCCAATTATTTAACATTCAGACTTCAAGCCTACGGTGTCAAATAAAGAACCAAGTTCGAGTAAGAGCAAAACAGGTCCCATTGTAGGAGTTGTAGTAGGAGTGACAGTTTTAGGATTAATAGCAGTACTCGCAGTTTTATATTGGAGACATAAGAAGAAGATGTCAGAAATAGACGAAGGTACATTACTATATTCTCACATTTACGTTTGAATTATTTAACTAGATATTATGGATGACCAACATTGGGTCGATGTGGGTTCGTTCAGTGGGACTTTATTTTAGTTTATTCTATTTTCAGTTCCTTTTTCTTTTATTCTGTCAGATTTATTGTCGATAGTCGATAGACCAGATATCTTTAGTTATAATGAGCTGAGAACTGCTACCGAAGCATTTAATGCCAGTAATATTCTTGGAGAAGGTGGATATGGCACTGTTTATAAGGTATTATCCTTTGCTTTATACAAATTTGTTTTGTACTTGTGAGAGAGCGGAAAAATCTTATTATTTATGTTGTCCATCTTTTTTTGTATCTTTTTGTAGGGAAAACTGTGTGATGGCCGTATTGTGGCAGTGAAGCAATTATCAGTTACGTCACACCAAGGAAAGCGAGAATTCTTGACAGAAATAGCCACCATATCAACTGTGCAACACAAAAACCTAGTTAAATTGTATGGTTGTTGCATTGAAGTAAATACTCCTCTTTTGGTCTATGAATACTTGGAGAATGGAAGTCTTGACCAAGCCCTCTTTGGTGCGTATAAATGCTTTTATAAATTCCAGCCATTATTGACACTCAAAATTTCACAATTATTCGTGAGCTAATTCTCATTAACTAGCAGTTGGTGGGAGTATGCACCCTAAACTCAGTATTGCAATTAACCTCCATTAATCAAATATCCCCTCTATTAGACTATTACCCCTTATTTCTATCCAATTTTTCCTCCATTACCCCTCATTTAACATCAATTACACCAAACTTTCCATGCTTTGAAACTCTGCAACTAAATCTCAGATGAACACAGTTGTGCCATAAGAATTTTTCAATTATTCAATAAACCTCTTAGCCCAATTTTACCTCTGCTTACCTTCAATTATCTAATTGGGCCTTGGCTTCGTGTCCATTTCTTATACTCTATTCCTCAATGAGAAGTGTTCCTAGTATTTTTTTTCTTAATTTAATTTCAGGGAAGCGCATTTTGTTCCTTGATTGGGCGATCCGCTTTGAGATATGTCTTGGTGTGGCGAAAGGCCTAGCATATCTGCACGAGGAATCTAGTGCGAGAATTGTTCATAGAGATATTAAAGCAAGCAATATACTAATAGATGGTGATCTCAGCCCCAAAATCTCTGATTTTGGGTTGGCCAAGCTTTATGATGACAAGAAAACCCATATCAGCACAAGAGTGGCCGGTACAATGTAAGAGTCTGTCCCTTAGACTTGTCCTGTTACACTTCTAGAAAACTATCCATCCTTTTAGAATCAGATTCTCCGTGGGCTCAAGTGCAATCAATAAATATTTTTACTTGCTACTTGCATCTTCCCAATAACAAATAAATACATGATAAATCCATATTCTGTGTATTGACTGATCACTCATTAGTTCTTTCTCATATTGCATTTGCTCCTGGAAATTAAGAAATTGGAGATGCGAAAACCAAGAGTAACTATATAGATAATATAGTTTTTCATATAGATTGGAGCATCAAACAGTAAATATGATAAAGATCCTTAATAATTCAATGACTGAAGGTAATGATATGTATTTCTGTTATCCCTATTATTTTGAAATTGTACAGAGGTTACCTTGCACCAGAATACGCAATGAGAGGTCATTTGACAGAAAAGGCGGATGTGTTTGCATTTGGTATGGTTGTCATGGAGGTTGTAGCAGGTCGCCCAAATTCAGACTCGACACTAACACCGGATAAAATATATCTCCTTGAATGGGTACTACACATTTATAATTCCAGCTTTTCATAAAATATAAATAATTAAGAATAGCAAACTTGTGGAGGACCATCCCTGCCCTGACCCGGCCCATAGTGACCTGCTTACTACTTAGCTTTGTACCTGCCTGTCCGAAACTCAAACCAAAAACAGATAAAACTCAAATATGTTGTTTATAAGAAAGATGGGATCCTTCTTAGTATGGGTTCAGTAGTTTTACTGACACTCAAGTGTACTGGGCTTTGTACCAGTACTGACATAATAGTAACAGTAGTGACATCTGAGATTGGGCGATATGTAAAGGCTAACACTCTATCCCCAGGCTTGGAGCTTATATGAGAAGGATCACGCAATTGAGATATTGGACCAGAAACTGGCTTCATATGATAAGGATCAAGCTTTGAGGCTGATAGGGGTCTCTCTACTGTGCACCCAGGCGTCTCCTCTGCAACGCCCATCCATGTCCCGTGTTGTGTCAATGCTGACTGGCGATTTGGAAGTCAGTAAAGTTAGTTCTAGACCAAGTTACCTAACTGATTGGCAGTTTAAAGAAATAACGGGTAATAATTTCTCAACTGAAATATTGTTGGATTCATCCATTCCTGAGGTAAGGTGAGACAACCGTCAATCTCTCTACTTCATGTGGTGAAAAGGATACTTAAGAGCGCATATACATTTTATTTTTGGTAATATACATGTACAGTGTTGCATATTATTTTACATGGCTTCAAATTTTCTTTGCCTTATCTTTTTTTTTTTAAATAAATGTTTGAAATGACTTTGTATTTGTGTTTCTTCTACGAAACATAATGATTCTTGACATTATGTAAGATTCATCATTAATTTTGACATATAGTGATTATACAAATTCTTAAATCATTTTTTATGTATAACACATCAACAAAAATTTCGAAGGAGCTGGAGCAAAGGGGATCCGATGGGCATTGGTCGATGTCCGGTCTGGACTGTTTGATCCAGTCGAGATTTGCACAGTCTATTTAGATTCACGAGACGGTTTATAATTATAATGCTCCACACAAATATTCAACACGGATCAAATGGTTAAGATCAGACATCATACCGAATTTGATCCGATGTCCGGTGGATAAACTTGCTTTTGGGAGGAGATTGTTTATTTTTTTTCGATGCGCGAGGATTTCTGTTTGGCTACAAGTGCGAACGAAGAAAAAGAAGCTACAATGGAGAATGCATCCGCCTATATTACGTCTTTGGATTTATATCTCAGTGCCATCGAACTCTCTTATATTATGTTCTCTTTAGCAGTTTCCTGAGAAACGAAAAAAAAACAAAGAACTTTAAAAGGGTGCATTGTGTTTTGTCTACAGGACGAGGTCAATTTGGGTCCGAGGTCCATCGGACTCAAAGTGAGTTCTATGGGTTCGATCACCGTCCGATCTGCTTTAAGATTCGCATCCGCAATTTTTGCGTATGCTTTAAAATTTGTGCGCACGAATCTTAAATCAGATCAGACGGTCCTGAAACCCATCGGACCCAAATTTGAGTCCGATGGTCATCAGACCCAACCTGCTCTGCTACAGGACATAAAAATAAATTTTGAGGGAGGTCATTTGTGATGATCTTTTGATGGGCTCGACCATTCTTGAGAGAACGAAAATTGGAGAGCACAATCTGACTTTTTTAGTTATTTAATATTTTAATTCAAAATGAAAGTTTTAGAATTCAAAAAATTTATTCAATGAGGATGAGGAAAAATTTACCTGCCAATTGGCATTCTTAAATATTAATAGTAGGATTAAAAAATGATTAGGTGGAAAGCATCACGATATTTCGGCTTATTTATTTAACCGGAATTTTTTAAGAGGAGGTTCCAATACCTCGTGCATTTCATATCTCATATTTTGCATCTTCATTTTCAAAGTTCAATATGTCGATCCGAACCGCTCAGTATGATATTCATACTAAAATATGCTTGGTGATGAAATTTTTTACTATTTTTTTAGATCAGCAAAAAACCATTTTTTTGAACGGTCCAGATACAGTGATTTTGTACCTATCTTAAAGAATAGCAAAAAATTTGCAAAAATTATAAAATTTCTGTTGAGATATTTGTATCTTTAGCATTTATTGTATTAGAATTGTTTCAGGGACCAATTGTCTAAACCTGAAACAATTCCTATTTGATTAACCTACTCTTAAAAAAAATTAGCAATTCATTGTTCACTTTGAGATCACTAATTATTTTAACAATTTCTGAATTTTTGTATCATGGCCAATTGTCTAAACCTTAGCCTAATTCAATTTAAAACAATTCCTATTTGATTAACCTACTCCTAAAAAAAAATAAAAATGCAGGCTAGCTAAAAAGCTCAATCTAATTATTCTAGGATTTTCGGTAAAGCCTCCAACCCTAGTCAAAATTGAGTAAAACTACTAGCACCTAAGAATTTAAAATGCAAAAATTAAAAATTTTAAAGATACATGGTCAATTTTACCTTCCTACCTCCCGAATAAAATTGAGCATTGTCTCAATGCTCGAGAGATAAAAATAAAGGAAGTAAATAAAGTAAAAAAGACCGGGGAAAGATACAACTCACTGCACCTCAATCCTGAGGTGGTGAAGGTGGTGGTGGTCGCTGGATCTCCTCGTAAAATGACGGGTCGAAGAGTCCATATGGTGGTGGCTGGTACTCGAATCCGGAGTCGAGAGCGAACTGATAATACTGCTGTGCCATGTAGCGCGTCTGCTGGATCTCGCGCCTGCTCTCTCAACACTCCTCCGGACCTCCTCCATGCTGTTTCGGATTTCGCCAACCTCTTGGCGAAGTGATGAACCATTTTGTTTCATTTGTCGGGTAGTCTCTCCCGTTGTCAAGGTGAGCTCATTGAGGTTCGAGTTCATCCAATCTACCATTTGAATGAACTGATCAAGCTCAGCTGTAGGGGCATCAGATGGTGCCGCCCCTGAAGATCCGGCTCTAGCTACCGATGTGCCTGCCTCCCTATATGCATCAAAAGGAGGCTCCTCCCCTTCTCTCTGCTGCCGATCGATGTTAGCCTGATTTTGCATTGCGGCTTGGCTCTCGATTACATCAATGTAATCCTGAGGAGGCTCATAAGTCGGGCTTGCATGGCGTGCCATTTTCCAAGAGGCCCTACTACGGAGATTGAGATGTCGGAAGGGGAATTGGAGGATTCCCTTTGGTGAATTGTAGAAGTAGGGACCTGGATAGTGGCCGATGACAAATTTCATGGCTTCTTCCTTGGCAGTCGGCGGTGTAGGCGAGGGTGTGCTCGGGTTTTGCAAGAAAGAGGAGGAGGTGAAGAGAAAGGAGGAAGGGAGATAGAGGGATGAAGAGAAGAGGAGAAGAGAAACGGGAGAGAGGGGGCTCAAAAAAAAGAAAAACCTCTAATTTGAACGGTTACCCAACTTCGCGCCTCTTCATTAATGGGTTTTAATTTCACAGATCGGCTTTGATTACGGATCGTATTAGCTGATACGGTCCGTATTCGATCCGAGATTTTTGATCCTGACAACTGTTCTTCAAGTCTTCTTCTGAATACGGTCCGCATTGGCTGATACGGGCCGTATTCGCTACTCTTCCTTTTTCGTTCAACTCCTGCTCCTTATTCACTGTCTTAGTCTGTATTGGCTGATACGGTCAGTAACAGAGAATATTTTCTTGACTTCTCCAATGTTTTTAACCGAGCCCTTCCTCTAGCATGTTAGGGTTTAGGGGATCGGAATCTGCTCATCTTCTTCCATATCAACTACCACAAAATCTCCTGGTATCCAGAATTTACCGACTTTGATTGGGATATCAAGCAACATTCCTTCAGGATATCGGATTGATCGGTCAGCTAGTTACAATGAGATCCTTGTTGGTGATAGGTCTCCACATTCCAATTTGTCGAATACTACCTTAGGCATCAGACTCACACTTGCTCCCAGATCACATAAAGCTCTCTTAAAATCGATTGTGCCAATGGTACATGGTATCGAGAAGCTTCCCGGATCTTTCAACTTTGTCGGTAATTTGCTTTGCACGAGCGCACTGCATTCCAGATTGAGCGGAACTGTTGAGAATTCTTGGAGTCTACTGCGGTTCGAAAGAATCTCCTTCAGAAATTTAGCATACGAGGGTATGCTTGCAATTGCCTCAGTGAAGGGAATTGTGACTTGTAATTGCTTAAGTGTCTCCATGAATCTCGCAAATTGCTGCTCCATCTTCTGCGTGGCAGGCCTTGGAGGGAATGGCAGAGGTGGCTTGTAGGGTGGTGGTGAAATGTATTCAGGTTCGGGTTGTCACTCGTTTCCACCTACGGTGTCATTCTGCTCCTCGATAAGATCTATCTGCAGTTTGAATACGGGTGGCTCCGGTGGTTGCGGCTCGTACTCTTCCTAATGCGATGGTTCTGCATGCATCTCATCGGAAGTTTGATCGGGCATGGGGAGGTCCCTTGTAAGTTATACCGCTCCTTAATGTTATGCATTTGCAAGTCTCTCTCGGGTTTTCTTCCGGTTGGCTGATCACTCAAAAGAGAGCAATGTTTCTTTTAATATTTATAAACTCAGAAATGCTATCGGTTCGGACTGCAAGCGCACAATCCTATCGAGTAGTATATTCGAGGTCGATCCACAGGGAATATTGGTTCAATGCTTTGAGCGATCGAATCACAATCTTTCGAAAGGCTAGACGAAATCTGAAAATTGAGAGATTTTGTTTTGATCAATGTAAATTAGGAAGCAATTAAAAGTAATTAAAATAAAGATAGAGATGAGGATTCCTAGGGTTTCGGCACACCATTGCCACTCAATCTGCCTTGACAATATATTCTTGTTGCGTCTGATTTCCTGTTGTTGTTTAATGAAAGACACCACATAGGTCACTGCGATTTATGTTACGCAAGAATGACAGATCTTTCACCGAGATTCTACATAGGACACTGCGATTTACCTTATGCAAATGTCTGATCTCTCAAATACCCCAAATTACTACACAGATCACTGCGATTTACTTTACACAAGTGATGGAATTTGGTACGCGTTTTGTTGGTCTGGTTTATGGTTTCCCCGCTAAGGTTTTCTTCACATAAACCTAATGGATCTCAACGAGGCTAATTCATACAAATAGTTTCTCTTGCCATTAAAGTACTGTCACTACCCTAACGGACTCAAACTAGATCATTGAAATTAGATGAAGAGATAGTAAATCACAAAAGCATTTTGTTTCAACAACAATAAATCATAATCAACAGAAATATATATATCAAAAGAGTAACAAGGTTTACTGCCTAGCCCTAAGAAAAGGAACTTAGCCGCGAAACGGCATTGTTACAAGCACTCCTCTCTTCTCACTTTAATCAAATCTAGCCGTAATTACAAAGATAACTATTCCTTCTGCCCAGGGGCCTTATATAGGAGTGGAGGGACGTCTGGAGGTTGAGTAAGGGCTAAGAAACTGATCTGGAAACAGCTGTCGGCAGTTATTTCCCAAAAGACATCTTCGGATATGGACCGTATTGGGCAATACGCCGTATTAGGACCTTGACAGTTAGGGTTTAATGCTCCCAGCGCTATCTTCTAGTCTGTGTTAGGCCTGGTCCGTATTAGGCAATACGGACCGTAACAGAGACTTAGTCGATGAGCGTCGCTGATCCGATTGACCCAATTTTAGCTCAATTTGGTGTAAAATAGTCCCAAAACCTGTTTTCTGCAATAAAACATAAAGAAGGGTGACATTAGCCTTTTTCTCTAATTAATTAAACATAAGTGTGAGAAAATATGCAAAACTTAAGCCAAAACCCTACGTAAATCATTATTATTTTGACTCTGATCACGCCTCCCAACTTGAATTGTTGCTTGTCCTCAAACAACGACATCCCAGCTGGTCAAAGATCCGGTCTAGGTTAAACCATACAATCTCAAGGTCTTGTTAAAAATTAAATTAGAACTTAGGTTTGGTACAATTGGCATGACAATAAAAATTTAGAACTTAAAAATATTCATGACCTCTCCCTTGTACAGTTTATTCACCCCATGATTGACCTCATTATGCTTACCCTAGAAAAATTATCATCGAACAACATATCCTTAAATTTGGGAGTATTAATTTTCCCTTCGATTATAAATGGATCCCTTCCAATCAATAGGAATTCTAATGATATAAATTTTGATTTTCCTTCCCAATTGATTGGAGCAAAGTATGACAACTAAGTGTGTTGATACTTGTGACTATATATATATTTTTTTTGAAAATTAAATATATACAAGAATTTAAATTTGGGAGGTTTTCTCGAGCCTATTGGTAACCAGTCTTGCGTAGGCACCCATACTCTTTTTATCCTCCATCTTTTATTCTATTTTTTTCTTTTTCTGATTTTTTTGTATTTTTCTTTTTTTTTCTGAAAAATAAAATATTTTTGGTCACAAACACCATGATTACACACAATTCCAAGTATTCATTCATACAAGGAATTATTGCATAGTTTCGCTAGGGGTCTATTTATAATAAATGGGTATTCTAAAATACTATCAAGATTAAAAGACTTTGCAAAAATAAATTACTCAACAATAAAAAATTCTAGGGTTTGTAATTTTGGTCAACACTCATGGTTAGCAATTAATTGTTCACTTTGAGATCACTAATTATTTTAAAAATTCTAAATTTTTGGTATCATAGCCGATTGTCTAATCCTTAGCCTAATTCAATTTAAAAACAATTCCTATTTGATTAACCTACTCCTAAGGAAGAATAAAAAATGCAAGCTAGCTAAAAAGCTCAATCTAATCATTCTAGGATTTTCAGTAAAGCCTCTAACCCTAGTCAAAGTTGAGTAAAACTACTAGCACCTAAGAATTTAAAATGCGAAAAATTTAAAGATACATGGTCAATTTACCTCCTACCCCCTGAATAAAATTGAGCATTGTCCCCAATGCTCAAGAGATAAAAATAAAGTAAAAAGATTAGAGAAAGATACAACTCACTGCACCTCAATCCTGAGGTAGTGGAGGTGTGGCCGCTGGATCTCCTTGTAGAATGATGGGTCGAAAAGTCTGTAGAGCAGTGGCTGGTACTGGAGTCCGGAGTCGAGGGTGAACTGGTAGTACTGTTGATTGAGGTAGCGCGCTTACTAGATCTCGCGCCTACCCCCGTCAATATTTCTCCGGATCTCCTCCACGCTGTTGCGGGCTTGATCGACCTTTTGCTTAATCCGCTGGCTGCTCTTTCGCGAGCGTGTGGCGAGATCTCAGAAATTCAGGTTCACATAGCTTGGGTGAACTGATCATATTCACTTATAGGGGCATCAGATAGTGCAGCGAGGAAGGCAGCGGCGGCTCCAAGGAGAGGCAGTGATGCGGTGGCGATGGTGATCGGCGGTAAGGAGGTGGGCTCGGTCTTGGCAAGGAAGGAAGATGGAGTAAGAGGAGAGATAGAGGGAGAGAGAATAGAGAGAAGGAGTTTTAGGAGTTAAAACCAAAGGGTTTAACGGTTATGAGATGTGATTCTCGTGGGTTTTCAAATGTCTCTTCGTTAACGGGTTTACATCTCCCGGATTAGCCTTTATTCAGACCATATTGGGTGATACGATCCGTATCTGATCCGTTATGCATAATACCGATAACTGCCTTCAGTCTTAACTTCTTTGAATACAGACTGTATTGGAAAATACGGGCCGTATTCACCACTTCTCTCTTCTTACTCTCCTTCTTTCACCACGTATCCACTAATATGGTCCGTATTGATTGATACGGACCGTACCAGGGGGTATTTTCCTGTCTTCTGTGGTGTCTTTGATCGAGCTTCCTCTGATATGTTCACCTGATCATAGGAAAAAGATGGGTATGAGTTGTTTCTCTTGTTAAGGTCCTAAATAAACTAGAAATAAATATTATGAAAAATATAAAAATGGCCTTGGGTTGCCTCCCAAGAAGCGCTTGTTTAAAGTCATTAGCTCGACCCCTTGTTTCATTGAGATTCCGAATGAACCATGAACTGTTTTATCTTCACCTTCCGACCATGGACCGCATCGTAGTTCTCCCAAGAACTTTTTGGTGCGATAATGTTGAGAACTGTTGGAAGAGGCCTTGATTCTATTATTGGAACTTTGGTTTCTTCCGGTTTGATAGAAATTGAAGTCAACAGAGGATCAAAAAACTTGTTTTCATGCGGTTGTGTGTGCCAACTCTTTTCTAATTCTTGCATTTCCTCCATTGTCTCATCTTCAAGTAGGATGCGGTACATGGGGATGGTCGGGCTAAGGCCTTTGATGTCATCTATTTTGTCGCCAATAGCCTTTCGGTGCATCTTGAGTATGTTGACGAGCTTGTTGGATTGAACATTATCGAGCCGAGAACTGACAATCACCGGGTAGGTTTGGTTGGGTCCTAGGAATTCGTAACGGAGGTTGGATGGAAGAGGTTTGAGCTCGAGTTGTGGATGAGAGGTTGTCTTCTCCCTTTTCTTCACTTTGCTACTGACCGTGCTAGGCGACACGGACTGCAGAATTTTAGATTTGGGAGATTCTTCCTCTTCTTTTGTTATGACAGTGGCACAACTTGCGCAAGTTTCAGCGTAGGCTTCATCAGGTTCAGCGGTAATGTATTGCTCGAGTTGCCTTTCGTCATCTTCCCCTCTAAAAAGGTTGTCCAATTCCTCCATACCCAAGGATTCTCCCAATTCATCATATGGATATTCTTCCTCTTCAAATTCATCTGTGATACTCAAACAGAAGACACGATCAATGTCAGCGTCATCTTCCCCTCTAAAAAGGTTGTCCAGTTCCTCCATACCCATGATTTTCCCAATTCATCATATGGATACTCTTCCTCTTCAAATTCATCCATGATACCCAAATTGAAGACACGATCAATGTCAGAATGGTATTTCAAAGCTCTATTTATATCGTAGACCGCCTTGTCTTTTCCAACATTAAGTGAAATTTTCCCGTTCTTAACATCAATCATTGCTCCGCATGTGGCGAGGAATGGCCTTCCAAGGATGATTGGAATGTGTTCATCTTCTTCCATGTCAACCACAACAAAATCTCCAGGTATCCAAAAGTCTCCAACTTTGATCGGTACATCCAGCAACAGTCCTTCAGGATATCTAATTGATCGATCAGCCAGTTGCAGTGCAATTTGTGTCGGTGAAAGTTCTCCACATTCTAATTTGTCAAACACCGCCTTTGGCATTAGACTCACACTTGCTCCCAGATCACATAAAGCCCTCGTAAAATTTCTCGTGCCAATTGTGCACGGTATCGAGAAGCTTCTCGAATCTTTCAACTTTTTTGGTAATTTGCTTTGCACGAGCGCACTACATTCCCGATTGAGCGGAATTGTTGAGAATTCTTGGAGTTTGTTGCGATTTGAAAGGATCTCCTTCAGAAACTTAGCATACAAGGGTATGCTTGCAATTGCCTCGGTGGTGACTTGTAGTTGCTTGAGCGTCTCCATGAATCTCGCGAATTGTGGCTCCATCTTATGCTTGGCTGGCCTTGGAGGGAATGGCAGAGGTGGCTTGTAGGGTGGTGGTGAAATGTATTCAGGTTCGGTCTGTCGCTCGTCTCCACCTACGGTGTCATTTTGCTCCTCAATAAGGTCTGCCTGCAATTCGAATACGGGCGACTCTGGTTGTTGCGGCTCGTATTCTTTGGAATGTGATGGCTCTGCATGTATCTCATCGGAAGTTAGATTGGGCATAGGAGGTCCCTTGTAAGCTGTGCCGCTCCTTAGTGTGATGTTCTTGCAACTCTCTTTAGGATTTTCTTCCGGTTGGCCTGGAAATTTGCCTTTTCCGCGTGTGATGCTTGAGAGTTCTTTTGCCATCTTAGAGATGTGACCCTCCAAGTCCTTGACGTGGCTTACTAAGGTTTTGACCGTTTGCGTGATTGCGGCGTTTGTCTTGTCTTGCTTCTCTAGGAATCTCTCCATTAAAGATGTGATGTCAGGTTGTTGCGGTTGATTGTATTGCCTTGGTTGATAATTCTGTTGAGGATTGTTGTATCTCGGTTGATAATTGGGTTGTGGTTGATAGTTCTGTTGGGGTGCAGCAGGCCTTTGATTGTTTGCGTATGAGAGATTTGGATGGTTTCGGTTGTTCGGATGGTATGTATTGTAAGCGGGCTGAGGTCGAAAGCTGTTGTCGATTGCGTTCGCTTGCTCTATCTCTTCCTCAGTTACTGTCACATCATACATTCGGTCATCTCATGCGCTCCTCCACAATAGCCACATGCTGTTGCGGCATTGACTGCTGCTACCGTTCGCTGTTTGGTTTGCTTGTTGAGTGCCATTTGCAAAGCATCGATCTTTGCGCTCAGCATGGATATATCATCTACTCGGTGCATGCCAGGTGTTGGGGTTGGCTTCTTTCGCTCAGGGATCCAGTAGTGTTGGTTGATTGCAATCTCTTCAATTAGGTTGTAAGCCTCGTCAGGTTCCTTGTTCATGATTGCTCCCCCTGCGGAAGCATCAATAAACAACCTATCGGTAGGGTTTAGACCATTATAAAAAGTTTGGACAATCAGCCATCTTTCTAGACCATGATGTGGACAACACCTTAACATATCCTTATATCTATCCCATGCCTCACACAATGTTTCACCATCCCTTTGTTCAAAATTAGTAATTGCATTTCTAAACCTCGAAGTTTTGGATGGTGGAAAATATTTTGCAATAAACACATTAAACAATTGGTCCCAAGTTTGAATGGAATTGGCCGGTAAGGAAAACAACCATGCTCTTGCTTTATCTTTTAATAAAAATTGAAATAGCCTTAGTCTGATTGCTTCATCGGCAACTCTGTTGATCTTTATCGTCTCGGATATCCCTAGGAAAATTGACAAATGAAGATGTGGATCTTCATGTGGAAATCCTCCAAATTGCTGTTGCGAAACCATATTTACGAGAGCAGGTTTGATCTCAAAATTACGGTTCGTAACAGTTGGCGGGTTTATGCTAGAATTAGGATCATTCGCGCGCGGTACGCAATAGTCTCGTAGAAGTTTGGGTCTTGCTGCATCGTGAACTTCATTATCACCATTGTTTTGTCTTCCATTGTTGATCGGTTCGTTCGGTGGGATATTCATGTTGATCAAATCTGAGTCTTCTTCGCTTTCAGAATTACTTGATGAAGAACTATGATTGGTTCTTATCGGTGACGTGGAAGCGAATTGTCCTCTCCTACTAGCAATCCTCTCGGATCTTCGTACGAATGATTCGGCCAGCGTGTAGCGTCCTAAAAAGAAAAAAAATATGAAAATTAAACTAAAAACTGAAAATAAAGAGGAAATAAAAATAAAAACGAAATTGAAAATAAAAGAAAAATAAAATGCAGAAAATAAAAAGAAATCTAGGCGTTTCTAATTAATTGGATTCAATGGTCAAAGCAAGGACGTCTCGCGAGCACAATGAACCGTTATTCCCCGACAACGGCGCCAAAAAGCTTGATCACTCAAAAGAGAGCAATGTTTATTTTAATATTGACAAACTCGGAAATGCTATCGGTTCGGACTGCAAGCGCACAATCCTATTGGGTAGTATATTCGAGGTCGATCCACAGGGAATATTGGTTCAATGCTTTGAGCGATCGAATCACAATCTTTCGAAAGGCTAGACGAAATCTGAAAATTGAGAGATGTTTGTTTTGATCAATGTAAATTAGGAAGCAATTAAAAGTAATTAAAATAAAGATAGAGATGAGGATTCCTAGGGTTTCGGCACACCATTGCCACTCAATCTGCCTTGACAATATATACCTGTTGCGTCTGATTTCCTGTTGTTGTTTAATGAAAGACACCACATAGGTCACTGCGATTTATTTTATGCAAGAATGACAGATCTTTCACTGAGATTCTACATAGGACACTGCGATTTACCTTACGCAAATGTCTGATCTCTCAAATACCCCAAATTACTACACAGATCACTGCGATTTACTTTACGCAAGTGATGGAATTTGGTATGCGTTTTGTTGGTCTGGTTTATGGTTTCTCCGCTAAGGTTTTCTTCACATAAACCTAATGGATCTCAACGAGGCTAATTCATACAAATAGTTTCTCTTGCCATTAAAGTACCGTCACTACCCTAACGGACTCAAACTAGATCATTGAAATTAGATGAAGAGATAGTAAATCACAAAAGTATTTTGTTTCAACAACAAGAAATCATAATCAACAGAAATATATATATCAAAACATCAAGAGTAACAAGGTTTACCGCCTAGCCCTAAGAAAAGGAACTTAGCCGCGAAACGGCATTGTTACAAGCACTCCTCTCTTCTCACTTTAATCAAATCTAGCCCTAATTACAAAGATAACTATTCCTTCTGCCCAGGGGCCTTATATAGGAGTGGAGGGACGTCTGGAGGTTGAGTAGGGGCTAAGAAACTGATCTGGAAACAGCTGTCGGCAGTTATTCCCCAAAAGACGCTTTCGGATACGGACCGTATTGGGCAATACTGTCCGTATTAGGACCTTGACGGTTAGGGTTTAATGCTCCCAGCTCTATCTTCTGGTCTATGCTAGGCCTGGTCCGTAACAGAGACTTAGTCGATGAGCGTCGCTGATCCGATTGACCCGATTGACCCGATTTTAGCTCCATTTGGTGTAAAATAGTCCCAAAACCTGTTTTCTGCAATAAAACATAAAGAAGGGTGATAGTAGCCTTTTTCTCTAATTAATTAAACATAAGTGTGAGAAAATATACAAAACCTAAGTCAAAACCCTACGTAAATCATCATTATTTTGACTCTGATCATTGGCCCGGAAATTTGCCTTTTCCACGTGTAATATTTGAGAGTTCTTTTCTCATCTTAGAGACATTGTTTTCTAAGTCTTTGTAGCGGTTTGTTAAGGACTCGATCTTTTGCGCGATTTCGGCGTTAGCCTTGTCTTGCTTCTCTAGAAATCCCTCCAGTAGTGATGTGATGTCAGGTTACTGTGGTTGATTGTATTGCCTCGATTGGTAATTTGGTTGAGGATTGTTGTATCTCGGTTGATAATTGGGCTGTGGTTGGTAGTTCTGTTGAGGTGCAGCAGGCCTTTGATTGTTTGCGTATGAGAGATTTGGATGGTTTCGGTTGTTCGGATGGTATGTATTGTAGGCGGGTTGAGGTCGAAAGCTGTTATCGATGGCGTTTGCTTGCTCTATTTCTTCCTCAGTTTCCGTCACATTCATACATTCGGTCATCTCATGCGCTCCTCCACAATAGCCACATGCTGTTGCGGCATTGACTGCTGCTACCGTTCGCTGCTTGGTTTGCTTGTTGAGTGCCATTTGCAAAGCATCGATCTTTGCGCTCAGTATGGAGATATCATCTACTCGGTGCATGCCAGGTGTTGGAGTTGGCTTCTTTCGCTCAGGGATCCAGTAGTGTTGGTTGATTGCGATCTCTTCAATTAGGTTGTAAGCCTCGTCATGTTCCTTGTTCATGATTGCTCCTCCTGCGGAAGCATCAATAGACAACCTATCGGTAGGGTTTAGACCATTATAAAAAGTTTGGACAATCAGCCATCTTTCTAGACCACGATGTGGACAACACCTTAACATATCCTTATATCTATCACATGCCTCACACAATGTTTCACCACCCTTTGTTCAAAATTAGTGATTGAATTTTTAAACCTCGAAGTTTTGGATGGTGGGAAATATTTTGCAATAAACACATTAAACAATTGGTCCCAAGTTTGAATGAAATTGGCCGGTAAGGAAAACAACCATGCTCTTGCTTTATCTTTTAATGAAAATTGAAATAGCCTTAGCCTGATTGCTTCATCGGCAACTCCGTTGATCTTTATCGTCTCGCATATCCCTAGGAAAATTGACAAATGAAGATGTGGATCTTCATGTGGAAATCCTCCAAATTGCTGTTGCGAAATCATATTTATGAGAGCAGGTTTGATCTCAAAATTACGGTTCGTAACAGTTGGCGGGTTTATGCTAGAATTAGGATCATTCGCGCGCGGTACGCAATAGTCTCGTAGAAGTTTGGGTTTTGCTGCATCGTGAACTCCATGGTCACTATTGTTTTGTCTTTCATTGTTAATCGGTTCGTTCAGTGGAATATTCATGTTGATCGAATCTGAGTCTTCTTCGCCTTCAGAATTACTTGATGAAGAACTATGATTGGTTCTTATCGGTGATGTGGAAGCGAATTGTCCTCTCCTACTAGCAATCCTCACGGATCTTCGTACAGATGGTTTGGCCAGCGTACAGTGTCCTAAAAAAAAAGAAAATATGAAAATTAAACTAAAAACTGAAAAAAAAACGAAATTGAAAATAAAAGAAAAATAAAAATGCAAAAACTAAAAAGAAATCTAGGCGTTTCTAATTAATTGGATTCAATAGTCAAAGCAAGGACGTCTTGCGAGGCCTTGCACAATGAACCGTTATTCCCCGACAACGGTGCCAAAAAGCTTGATCACTCAAAAGAGAGCAATGTTTCTTTTAATATTTATAAACTCGTAAATGCTATCGGTTCGGACTGCAAGCGCACAATCCTATCGAGTAGTATATTCGAGGTCGATCCACAGGGAATATTGGTTCAGTGCTTTGAGCGATCGAATCACAATCTTTCGAAAGGCTAGACGAAATCTGAAAATTGAGAGATGTTAGTGTGATCAATGTAAATTAGAAAGCAATTAAAAGTTATTAAAATAAAGATAGAGATGAGAATTCCTAGGGTTTCGGCACACCATTGCTACTCAATCCGCTTTGACAATATATTCATGTTGCGTCTGATTTCCTGTTGTTGTTTAATGAAAGACACCACATAGGTCATTGCGATTTATGTTACGCAAGAATGACAGATCTTTCACCGAGATTCTACATAGGACACTGTGATTTTCCTTACGCAAATGTCTGATCTCTTAAGTACTCCAAATTACTACACAGATCACTGCGATTTTCCTTACGCATGTGATGGAATTTGGTACGCGTTTTGTTGGTCTGGTTTATGGTTTCCCCGCTAAGGTTTTCTTCACATAAACCTAATAAATCTCAACGAGGCTAATTCATACAAATAATTTCTCTTACCATTAAAGTACTGTCACTACCCTAACGGACTCAAACTAGATCATTGAAGTTAGATGAAGAGATAGTAAATCACAAAAGCATTTCGATTCAACAACAAGAAACCATAATCAACAGAAATATATATATCAAAACATCAAGAGTAACAAGGTTTACTGCCTAGCCCTAAGAAAAGGAACTTAGCCGCGGAACGGCATTGTTACAAGCACTCCTCTCTTCTTACTTTAATCAAATCTTACCCTAATTACAAAGATAACTATTCCTTCTGCGCAGGGGCCTTATATAAGAGTGGAGGGATGTCTGGAGGTTGAGTAGGGGCTAAGAAACTGATCTGGAAACAGCTGTCGGCAGTTATTCCCCAAGAGATGCCTTCGGTTACGGACCGTATCAGTTGATACGGCCCGTATTAGGACCTTGATGGTTAGGGTTTAATGCTTCCAGCGTTATCTTCTGGTCTGTGCTAGGCCTGGTCCGTATCAGGCAATACGGACCGTAATAGAGACTTAGTCGATAAGCGTCGCTGATCCGATTGACCCGATTCTAGCTCCATTTGGTGTAAAATAGTCCTCAAAACCTATTTTCTGCAATAAAGCATAAAGAAGGGTGACAGTAGCCTTTTTCTCTAATAAATTAAACATAAGTGTGAGAAAATATATAAAACCTAAGCCAAAACCCTACGTAAATCATCGTTATTTTGACTCTGATCAAGTTGCTTCTGTATCATCAGCGGATGGGGCACTCTTCCTTCAGCCTATTGGAACGTTTGTATCCATCAATGTATGAGAAAGCTGACAAACAGAAACTTGTGTGTGATGCGTGTGAGTTTGGAAAGCATACAAGAAGTTCGTATGTAAGCTCAGGTAGTAGGAGTTCTCACGCCTTTGATCTGGTGCCCTCGGATGTATGGGGGCCTTGTTCAACAACTGCGATGAATGGGTATAGATTTTTTGTGACTTTCATCGATTGTTATACTCGTGTCACATGGTTGTATTTGATGAAAAACAAGAGTGATGTACTTGCTTGTTTCAAGGATTTCCATAAGGCAGCCCAGACTCAGTATGGTGCAGTGGTGAAGGTACTGAGATCCGATAATGGGACCGAATATACAAACAAGGCATTTGAGGAGTATTTGTCAGCTCATAGGATACACCATCAGACCATGTGCCCTTACACACCAGCACAAAATGGGGTGGCAGAGAGGAAGAATAGGCACCTGTTGGAGGTAGCCCGATGCATGATGATTTCCATGAATGTTCCGAAACATTTGTGGGGACAAGCAGTCTTGACAGCCGCAACATTGATCAACATAATGCCATCTAGAGTGTTGGAGTGGCAAACTCTGTGTGTGATGTTGAAAGGAGATAATGGGGGCATTCTTCCTCCAAAGGTCTTTGGATGTGCGTGTTTTGTGAAAGACAACAGACCAACAGTAGGGAAATTAGATCCGAGGGCAGTGAAATGTGTCTTTGTGGGATACTCGGCTACTCAAAAGGGTTATGTTTGTTGGAACCCCTTGGAGAGGAGACGGTTTGTTAGTATGGATGTCACATTTCGAGAGCTTGAGCCATACTACTCCTCTCAGGTGACATCACCCTTTGGGGACTCGCTCGATATTGGAGGTACCAGGCGAGAGGGGGAGAGTAGTAGTAGTGATGGTGAGAGAGTAGTGAGTGTGGGAACGATGCCTTTGTTAGTTTGTAATAATCTAGAAGTTAATAATACGATAATTTAATTATATAAAGCTTTGTTCATGAATTGAATGATTAATAAAATGTCATTTTGTTTCCCTGAGTATTATTGAATTTATGAATCATTTCGAGTTAATGACTGGAATTGTGAAACTTCATAATACAAATGATATATACTCTTAAAAAGTCACTGACCGAGGTAATTAGCAGGAACATTAATTACCGCTACAAGGTTGGTATGTGGATTAAAAGATGGTCAAGTTTTACAGACCATAGACACAGAGTTGTCATTTTAATCACATAGATACATGTTCCAGGAACATAGTATTTGACAGACCCCGAATGAAACATTATACGGAATTGTGTTCGTGTCATTAATGCTTTCATTCAGTGTTAAATTCTAAAGTATGAGGTATTCATCGTTCCTACATAATAAATGTATCTGTGACTGTTACCTAACGCTATCCGTAAAAAGTAGCTATACGGTAGCTCTTCGGTATACATAACTTATGCTGAGGAAGTGATGGTCTACCAAAAGTACTATTGTTCCTCGTATTTATTATACGAGTTATAGTGTCACTGGGCCCCTTGATAGAATAAGATTATCTGCATGCGGTATGATTAACAAGAGTTAATCATATTTGATAATCTGTTCAAAGATCAAGAAAAGATTAATTTGCAAGGATGACACAAATCTACTTTGAAATTAATCTGACAGCTATGAGACAAAAGAATTAACACGAGTAAATAGTTTACTGGATCGTGATATTGTACAGTACAAAATCATCTGTGTAATTGGATGGTCATAATGTGTTTTGCCAGATGCCTCTTATGATTTGTAGAAGTTAAAATAGTTTTAATTTCTATTTACCAACATAACACAGATCCTATCGGGTCACACTAATAGGAAAGTAATTAGAGAATTAATTTATTTGATTAATTATAAATGTTATAATTAATAAATAAATGTCATTTAGATGACAAGCGTAAACATAGTAAATCTATAAGCGTGTACGACACGTTGTATGAATTTACCGAAACAACGACCGCAAGAAATATAGTTGTTCAGAACAATTATATAATTAATTAAATGGATTAATATATTAATTATGAATTAATATATTTTAAAGCCCATCACTATTCATTGACCGAAATTAACTTGATTAAAGTCATTGGCCGAAATTAATTGAATAAGGTCAAAGGCCAAATTAATTTGATTAAAGTCAAAGCCCAACATTGAAAAGCCCAAAAATAGTTTCGGCCAACTATTTCAACCGATCTATCCAATGGCAATAGGTAAAAACCAAATTGCTTAGAGGGCATTTTGGTCATTTACCACATTTTCAAAGGTTATATATAGAGGGGTAGGGGTAGAGAAAAAATTAGAATTCCATCCATTTGAATCGAATCGAATCATGTTTTTCTCTCCTGAATAGTGTTCTCGAGATTACGGGTGAATAGTATTCTTTCGGTACCCCACGTGTTTAGGAATCACATGCTTGTGGTAAACCTTGACATCTAGCGGCTCGAGACTAATACTATTTCATCCTTTTCTCGGTGAATAGTGTTTTTGCGAATAACGCGGTTATAGTATTTCTGGCAAAAGAAATAACCGCTCTCTGGTTATTCCTGGTGGACAACCGATAGAGGCATCAGACGTCTGGTGCTACGAGACGCGACTTCAATCCAATTGGAATTTAGATACAAGGTATACATGTTATTTATATTTATTTAAATGTTAAATAAATATTATTTTAGAAATTAATCGGGGAGTAGATCCTAAGTAGGATTAAAATATTATGTCAGGGGAAAGACTGGAAAAGGAACTTTCGTTTGGCTTTCCGACGTAACTCTTTTAATCCTAGAGTTAAGTTAAAAGTAAAATTTTTGTTTTACCATCTTTCCGCATACTTAACCTAATCGAAAAGGGTTTGAACAGTCATAACCCAACAGCCTTGCCCCGTGTTGAGGGAAGGATCGGATGAGGAGCCGGAAAATGAGAAAAATGTGGAGAGTGAGGAAAATAAGGAAAGGGAGGAAGCTGAGAATGAAGGTGGTGGGACTCGAGCTCAGGAGGAGCTGAGATACGGGAAGGTGTATGAAAGGAGAAAGAGGCAGAATGAGATAACCGTGCCTACAGTACCGCGTGTGCCAAGTCTCTTATCCCTGTCTATCTCGACTCCTGAGACACCTACACCATCCACCACAGACTCCGAATACACAGGTGATATGATTCCTCTCTATACTCCTACCACTCCCCTATCGGTAAGAAGGACCTCTCGCAACAATGCAGGTAATCCTCCTGATCGATATGGCTTTCCACATGATATTGCCCAGTTTGTCTCTTATTCTCACATATCACATGTACATGGAGCATTCATTGCATCTTTGGACACTATCTCTGTACCCAAGTGCTGGTAGGAAGCTAAGGAGGATCCAAAGTAGAAAGCTGCCATGCATGAAGAACTTGGGGCCCTCGACAAGAACAAAACATGGCAGATAATGTCGCTACCAGCAGGGAAAAAGGCAGTAGGGTGCAAATGGGTCTTCACAGTGAAGCAGAGCCCAGAAGGGAAATTCGAGCGATACAAGGCACGGTTGGTGGCCAAAGGGTACAACCAGACGTATGGCATCGACTATGATGAGACCTTTGCACCAGTGGCGAAGATGAGCACAGTGAGGACACTGGTTTCCTTAGCCGTGAATGGTGGGTGGAAGATACATCAACTCGATGTGAAAAATACATTTCTTCATGGAGATTTGTTGGAGGAGGTGTACATGGAGATACCACCAGGCTTCGGCACAAGTAACACCGTAGGAAAGGTGTGCAGGCTCAAAAAGTCACTTTACGGGTTGAAGCAGTCTCCTCGAGCCTGGTTTGACAGATTCAGAAAAGCTATGGTAAGTATGGGGTATCAGCAGATCAATGCCGACCACACAGTGTTCTTTCGACAACATGGGGGTCACACGACGATGCTCGCCGTGTATGTCGATGACATGATTGTCACAGGTGACGATGAAAATGAGATTGCTCAGCTGAAGGTGAGATTGGGCAAAGAGTTTGAGGTGAAAGACCTTGGACTGCTTAGATACTTCCTTGGGATTGAGCTTGCTCGTGGAGCAGAGGGGGTTGTCTTATCTCAGAGAAAGTATGTGCTAGATTTGCTCAAGGAGACAGGCATGCTGGGGTGCAAGCCTGCGATTGCTCCTATTGATCAGAAGACCAGGTTGGGTGCAGAGGCAGGAGAGCCAGTAGATTGTGAGAGGTACCAGAGGTTGGTAGGCCGTCTGATCTATCTGAGTCACATTCGTCCCGACATTTCATTTGCAGTGAGCGTGGTGAGCCGCTATATGCATGATCCGAGAGAGGGTCATATAGATGCAGTGTATCAGATTCTGAGGTACCTGAAGAATGGTCATCTGAGCATTGAGGGTTATTGTGATTCTGACTGGGCTAGTTGTGTTGATGACAGGAGGTCCACATCAGGATACTGCATGTTCGTAGGGGGCAACTTGGTCTCTTGGAAGAGCAAGAAGCAGTCGGTAGTAGCGAGGTCGACTGCGGAGGCAGAGTACAGAGCCATGGCCTTAGGAGTTGCCGAGATGTTGTGGCTGAAAGCTCTATTAACAGAGCTAAAATTGGACCAAGGGGCTCAGATGAAGTTGTGGTGTGACAACAAGTCAGCAATCAGCATTGCCAACAACCCGGTGCAGCACGACAGAACCAAGCATGTGGAAATCGATAGATTCTTCATCAAAGAGAAGCTAAACAGTGGGCTGCTGGAGCTAAGTCATGTTGCTATTGGAGAGCAAGTGGCGGACTGCCTCACCAAGGGACTTAGCTCATTAAACCTAGCTAGACTTTGTGACAAGATGGGCTTAGTGGATATCTTTCGCCCATCTTGAGGGGGAGTGTTGAGATATTTGTATCTTTAGCATTTATTGTATTAGAATTGTTTCAGGGACCTATTGGTAAAATAGGTATTAGGAAAATTCTGTGGACTTATTAGCAAGATTGTAATGCTCTATATAAACCCAAGAGGGTAATGAATAAAAAAGGTTTTTCATTTTCTCAAAACAATTTATTTCATCTCAAGCATATTTTATATGGATATCATGTTGAGCGGTTCGGATCGACAATTTGGATTTTAAAAATAAAAATACACAATATGAAATATGATAAGATATAAAAAAACACAAGTTACTGAAACCCTCTTCATTTTTTAGTTACCATCTTAATATTTGGAAAATTCTGACCTTACCATCAGTATTTAAGAAATTCAAAACATATCACCTACGTAGCTTTCAGGATTAAGGGTCCCGACATGTTATTAATATCCAAAGTTTAATAGAAATTAATAAATATACCCAGATCCGCTAAGAAGTTATAAAAATATATATACCGGTTATTTTCTAGCCGGTATCCAATTTAATTCATTACCGGCCAAAAATGGCCGGTACCCAAATTTTTCTTTTTTTTAGAGACTATGAGAGCAAGATGCTGAAATCTAACATTAAAAATTCGAAATTTCTTTTTAAATATTTGTTAGATTACTTCTTTTGATATATAATAGCATATTTAAACTAAAATAAGTTAATACGCTAAATTACACGAAATTATGTTAAACTATACTGAAATACGCAAAATTACAATAATTACAAAATGAAAGATACTCAATTTTAGGATGCTGGTTATTGTCAAATTAAATTCACTAGCCGCATGCGAATACTAAACTACGTTTTTTTTAGGTACTAACTTTAAAAAATTTACTATGCTACATACGACACTGTCACTAGCCGCATATGGGTCGTTGTGTGTCTACCGATAATAAAAAACTTTTAACTCAATTTTTGAGGTTACACGCTCAAATCAGAGTTTCCTAGCCAAAGTTATGGCCGTTTAAAGTTAAAAAAAAACGATGCTTTCGTGCAAAAACACCCATGACGCACAGATGCTTTATGCACGACCTAACGACGGCAGAAGTGCATCGATGTTTCATTGCAAAAACATCAGCGATGCACCGATATTTTTTTAGTACTATCCTGCTTAATTGCCAATGCTAAGTCTAATAAAACATTGATGTTTCATTACAAAACATCAACGACGTACCGATGTTTTTTTAGCACTACCTGGCTAATAAAACATCGATGTTTCATTGCAAAAACATCGATGATACACCGATACATGCAACCGATGTAACACACGCATCCAACCAAATGCATTTGTTTGATCTTAGCCAAACCGAGTGCAAACTTCAAGCCGAGTTTCCTACGACGTTTTGTTCTAGCCAACTATGCTATGCCTATCGTAAAAATAAAAAAAATAAAAAATTTTGGGTACCGGTACCGTATTAAAAAAAAAGTTGGGTACCAGCCATTTTCTAGTTAGTAATGGATTAAATTGAGTACCAGCTAGAAAATGACCTTATAACTTCGGATCTGAATATATTAATTAATTTCTATTAAACTTTGGATATTAACAAAAATGTCGGTTAAGGGTCATGCGCACCCTTTCATTTTCGTTTGAATATGTCTGTATTATATAATTTTTTAATTTGCAGCCCGTAGGCAAGGAGTATTTATATTGCATAGGATAAAAATGAAATGATCAAAGGAGGAATGAAAGGGTCATAGTATTATATTTGTTCTTGTCATTTCAACCACGTGTCCCGTGGTTATGGAGACAAGGAGTATTTTATTTTTGAGTAAAGATGTTGTCCCCCCACTCCAGTTTCCTAAACGTCCCCCCAATTCTAACTAACTTTGTCAATCATTAATCACCTTTGAAAAACGTGTAAAACGTGTAAAAAATGAGTCCAGTTTTTTTCTTTAAATACTTGATATCATAAGTATGAATACTTGATGAATTATATATGAATATTTGATAACTTAGGTATGAATACTTTTCATTTTGTATGAATACTTTCCATATTTGAATATTTGATACCTTGAAAAACGTGTAAAAGTATATCATCATGCATCTCATTTGAAAGAGAAAATTGTGTAGAACACGTTCGTGGTTTTAGATTTGCAAAATTCCTCATAGATCGTTCCAAAAATTGGTTAGATTGAACGGAGAAAAAAAAACCACCTTGAAAAACGTGTAAAAGATGAGTAGGTATTGTATCCAGTTTTTTTTTATGTACTTGATATCTTAGGTATGAATACTTGATGAATTACATATGAATACTTGATATCTTAGGTATTCATACTTTCCATTTTGTATGTGAATTAATTTAATCAATGAATGGGGGACTGGTGGTGTGATCCACGTGACTTTTTGGTTGTGGTCTCCAATGCAGTCTGACAGTTACTGCCCCGAAAATTAATGGTTCCCAGTTTGTATGTGAATTAATACTTAATATCTTAGGTATGAATACTTGATGAATTATATATGAATACTTCATATCTTAGGTATGAATACTTTCCATGTTGTTGAATGGGGGACTGACAGTTGTACTTTGACCGTTAGGGGGACTGACAGTTGTACTTTGACAGTTAGGAAGACGTTTAGGGGACTGAATGGGGGGGACTGTTAGTCGATCCCTTTATTTTTTTGACTTTAGAGCTTAAGATAATGCCGAAATTTTTATTAATAATAAATTTTAACAAGATTTTAAAAAATATCCAAACCGGAATTTTATTTTACGGTTTTGGACTAACTTATCACAAAAAATATAACACTCCTTGTCTTCATAAATATTTCGCGGTTTTGAAATTTCACAAAATAATTTTGCGGTTTTAGACCAACTTTCAAAATATTTTGCAATTTTGAAATTCCAAAACCGCAAAATTATTTTGCGATTTTAGGCTGAATTTCTGCAAAATAATTTTGCAGTTTGGGCAGATTTCAAAATTTCTCAGAATAGAGTGTAGATTTTGAAATTTGATATTTTTTTTAGAGGGTTCTAATGCCTGATGCTTTTCATACCTCATCATACCTCATATTTTATATCTTCGTTTTCAAAGTCTAAATTGTCGATCCGAACTGTTCAACATGATATCCATACTAAAATATAATTGGGGATGAAATTTTATAATCTTTACTATTTTTTAAGATGGGTAGAAAATCACTATTTTTTTAACGGTCCAAAAGCAGTGATTTTGTACCTATCTTAAATAATAGTAAAACAATTTCAAAAATTATAAAATTTCATCCCCAAACATATTTTAATATGCATATCATGTTAAGCGGTTCGGATCTACAGTGTGGACTTTGAAAATAAAGATATAAAATATGAGGTACGATGAGGTATGAAACACATGAGGTATTGGAACCCTCCTCTTTTTTTATATTAATAAAAATTTCGGAAGATAATGCATAGTATTATTTTTTTGAGAAAATGTATTCTTACCCAATACTTTATCCCCACTTTTTACCCAATGCTAATTAGATTAGATTTAAACTGTAGTTAACGGTAAACGGTAATTGCAGTCCCTCTGTCTCCACGCGGTTTCTAACTACGTTTAACGGTCCTATAGATAAAACTTTACATTTTTTTATCTCTCTCCCGTTCTATTCTTTGTTCTCTCAATCATCTCTTTTCTCTCTCTCCCGTTCTTTCTCTCCTCCCAATCTCTTTTCAGATCTCTATTCCTCCACCAAGCCAGTAACCTCAAATCCTCCCGATCTCTCTGCCTGTCTCACCTTTATCTCTCTACAGATGGTACCGATCCCGTTGAAGCAAGGTCCCAACAGCTCAGCGTTGATATGGGAGGCGGTGACACAGGCCACCCTCGCGATCTCTTACCACCAGATCAGACAATTGATATCTCAGCTTGAACAAACAGAAAGACAAGCTCGCAATTCATATAACTCACAATCAAAGAGACAAGCTCGCAATTCAGAGACATCAGTTTCTCAATCTCTGATCAAACATGGAGGAGTATAAGGAAGAGTCAGTGTTCTTTTCTCGCTTCGTCAAGTCTCTTCCGATCAACTAGATGTAGCCTTACTCGTGAATTAAACTTCATACCTCAAATAAGTTGCTCACGAGGTGTTCTCTGATGCAGGTTTTGATGTATTTATGTAGTGCGCACAAGGTGTTTGATGAATTGTTTGAGTGATAATTTTGTGCATTTGTTGGAGAAATTGTTAGACGTGATTCAATTGTTTTTTTATGAGATATTGCTGCATTAATTAAATGAGAAGAGGCCATGTCTTGTGTATCCAATCAAGCTCTAAGAGTTGCAGAGAACTTGTCTCTTCCATCGGTACTGTTTCTTTTTCTCTCTTTCTCTGTTTATAATAGTATCTTTGTAAATCATTTTGATCTAAAAGGTATACACTATAACTGGACACATCAAAACTTGCCAATACTAACACCTTACTGCAGGGAATACTGATTTGTAGTTGTAGTAAAATCAAGTCCTTTAATCACAATGGGAAATACTTAGATCTCAACTTAAAAACTATATACAATTATCAAGGGAACTGCACATCATGCTTGCTGTATTTTAACATGTATGTTTTTAACTTGAACTTTGATTAAAGTCATCTGGTTGCTTTAATTCAAATTTGGCTCCATTGAAAAAGGGAGAGGTGTACAGGCCCATGAAAGTATTCATCAATTTTATGAAAGAGAGGAGGCAATTGGAGAAAACAATCATTATTCGTCATTTTTATTGGAATGACATAAAAGTTGGGTGATTGAACTGGAGAAGAAGTGCGCTGGATGTGTACGGTCCCATGGGGAGAGGCGCAGTCCCTTTGCAAGAGAAAATCCTTCTAGGAGTCTCCATGGTGACATTTGTCCCCATCCAATTGGTTTCTGGTATACTGGTATTGATCGTCTACTTCTTGATCTGTCGTTTCTGTACGTTGTTCTCGGGCCGAGGAGGATCGAATGAAGGC
Source organism: Carex parvula (assembly GCA_025461045.1). Taxonomy (NCBI): domain Eukaryota; kingdom Viridiplantae; phylum Streptophyta; class Magnoliopsida; order Poales; family Cyperaceae; genus Carex; species Carex parvula. Next base: position 1,102,689 of record JAJGRW010001114.1, read on the forward strand.
GAGAATTCGAGTAAGGAAGAGGATTTGGTGCATATGACTGGGTGGAGAAGAGAAGTTGTGGTGCAGGCTGGTCAGTTATGTGCCTGGTCCATGGTGCATTCGTACAAGATGTGGCTGTGAAGTTATTAGATGGTTTATATTGCTTAATTTCCTAGCATCCTTCCTCATTTTCAGTTATTAGATGTGACTATATGAATTGAGTGTTTTAGAATTCTAATTTACATGTAAGACCTCATAATGGATGATAAATGCCTTAAGTTATTTAAGCGTGATAATTAGCATGGATTTAAATTTCTAGTAGTTGTAATAAGTTTACATGATATATGCAGTTTTTAACAGTTGTACTGATTTAAAATTTCAGTATTTATCTAGTAAGTTTACAGTATTGATGTGGTCTATATTATTTTCTCTATATGCACATAATTATCACTTTTGGTTTTGTTTTATGTGAATCAATAACTTGATAATCTTTTTTTTTTTAAAAGACTTGGTAGCAGCTACTAATAACTTGATAATCAATGTTCAGAAATTACCCGCATTAGTGTATTTTTCCAAACTCTTGATAATAATTAAAATGAAGTTGAAATGTTATAATCTTTTATATATGTACATATAAGAAACGATGTATATCACATCTAATAATTTTATTTTGACAATTAAGTTTTAAATTTTGAGTTATTAAAATTTAAAAAACAGAGACATAACAAAACAAAACAAAAAAGACATTTGAATCCTCTTCGAGTTACTATAGCATTCAAAAATTCACAAGTTAGAACTGTAATTATGTTACGGTTTCTTTAAGGCCTCTAATCGTAGCATTGCTACGGTTATTTTTAATTTTAAATGTCATTTATCAGCATTATAAGAATGGATGAAATAAAAAAAAAATACTAACGTTGGTACGGTTCCTTGCAAAATTTCTAAAGAAACTAGTGAATAATGCAATCATATTATTAATTTATGAATTATTAAAATAAATAAAAAAACTGTTGGAACATCCTTATATTTTGCAAAGAATGCGAAAGAAAAAAAAACACGAAAAGCTAATGTAAAACGAGGGAGCTAGGAACAAGAACTGATCAAATTAAAAGCAAATCAAAAGATAATAAATCCAAAATCAGAACAAAACAAACATGTAATACGCTTATACCATAATATAAAAAGGGAGGATTGCACCACACTAAAATTAGCAACAAACAGTACATGTTCTCTGAACTGCACACTACCACACACCCACAAGATAAAAAGGGTTCAACATAACTGTTCAAGCAAATTCACAGACCATCCAGCAATGATCAAGCAATTAAATAAAAAAGTTTGACCAACTAAATAAATTAAATAAAAAAGTCTTTAACGGCTGTTAAAACAGTCTTCTTCTCACTTCTGATCACAATTGTCTCAAAGTACTCTCGCAGGATTGAATAATTTCCGAATAACTCTCCGTTTGTAGCTTCTTTGCTCGGCTTTGGTTGTTGAAAAATAAAAAAGTTCAGTAAGTAATTAACTGATCACAGTATCCTAATGGAAGGTGTAAATAGATGAAATGGTTAAAAATTGAACAAGTCCATTAGTACTGGCACCACATTTGCTATTCAAGCTACATTAATTGTACACACATACTGTTTACTGGACCTCAGTGTTAAGGTGCTTGAAAAAAAAAAATCAACCTGAACTTGTGTTAATTTTTTGTTAGAGAAAGATGAATCTTTAACTCCCAATCAAGGCCCCGTTAAATGAAAGATAACCAAATAAAAAAATCAGAAACACAAAAAGAAAAATAAAATTAAAATATTGATATGATATCAGAAAAGGGCAAACTTGAACTAGAGACCATACAGACATAGTACTGAAATCTCAGCATCTTGCAGTACTGATCCCCATTCCCTTTCTTAATTCAATAAGTCAGAAAACCATCATCATAACAAGAGGGAGAGAGAGATTACTGCAGTGAGCTGCAAAATGATCTTCTTTAGATTGGGAGCTTGCTGGAGGAAGCAATACACAAAATTAGCATCCCGCTTCATATCCACTGGTCCAAGTTCCAAGGTCCTCAAGTTTTCAAATGAGCGCCACTTTGGAACATGAGCTACCAATAATGCCTACACATGAAAACATATATTATCAGTTTCAATTTTAAACTGCAACCAGAAACAACTACTTATTTTTGAAACACATAGATGAAAACGGAAGAGTTCTATATGCTATGGAGTGCTGCCAACATGAAACCAAGGACGGCCATACAAGTCAAGTGACAATAAAGCCTTAACTCATGATGTGATGCACAGAAGAAGGATGACATGCACACTACCATGTGTCATGTGTGAGGACTGTGAACTGGAATCAGCAAAGCACCTGTTATTTACGTGCCAGTATGCAGTCTCGGTTTGGAACTCCATTAACACCATATCGGGAAAACAGTTTTGCACAACTAACATGTCTGAGTTCACAATACCTCAAATCTGGAGCACCTTAAAGAGCAGGGGTTAGCCTAAGACAGGGGAGGCAATCCATGGAAAGAAAGATGATGATTTTATGCGCCTTCTAGCACATCTGGCTTGAAAGAAACTAAATTTTTTTGTTTAAGAGGCAAGTTGAGAAACCCAATCATATTGGCTGAAAAATATCTGTCAAGAGATGATGCTATGGTTGAGATACTGTTAGTGGATCGGGAGCGAATTCATGACAGGAATGGATATCAGAGAGGAAAGGAATTGATGACAGTGAGGAAGAGGCTGCTTATGAAGACCGCGTCATAGTACAGGGCAATTTAGGTGACAGTAGCACACAATTTGGATGTAACTGTATTTCTATTCACGTTTTTTGTACAACTTGGCATCCACTGCCAAGCTATAAAAAAAAAGACAATAAAGCCTTAATCTATGCAATAGACTTGTAACTTTACACTAATGGTATCAGATGCTTGCCATCGAGTATTGGACAAAAAATGGTAATCAATACTAATAATCAAACTAACCTTCACCACTTGTAAAGTCTATCAAAACAATTACAACAAGAACAAAAAAAAAAATTGTAGATAGATGTGCTTGAACTAGGTCATGATGGCCCCTATCACATACCAGGTACATGCTGAAGACTTAAAGAAGTTTATTTAACAACAAAAAAAAGATTAGATCATCAAAGTTTAGCATATAGAGAACTCAAAACATAGAATATATGTACCTGAAGTGCACGGCAAGTGGTATGAAGCCTTAGACTAGCAACATTTGAAAGGTCTCTGAGAACCTTCACATATTTGCCAATTGAATCATCTAATACTGCATCTTGAAAACAAATGTCTGCCCTTGCTAGAGGTGACACATTGTGCAATCTAATTCCTCCTTTTCTGAGATACTTAATGCGCAAAGAAACCACAGCAGGGCAAGAAATATGCACATCCCACATTTGAACACACATATCTAAAACAAGCTTCTTTAATTTATTGGAGCAAATCTCATAAACATCCAAAATGCAACAACTCATAACCAATTCTTCGAGGTTGGGACATCCCATTAAAATTGTGCTTACAAAATTGTCATCGACACAGAGACATGTAAGCTCTAGCTTTTTGAGAGATGGGAGGTTCATTGATTTGGGTGCAACGAAAGTGTCAGGGGCATCAAAAGACAACCAGATTTCCTCTATTGATGCACAAGTGAAAATTGAAAGAGGCAGCTCAATAAATTCAACTGTAGAGACATTGATAGACATTACCCGAGGCATGCACATGGCAGCGCGATCCAAAATCCCGATGATATGAGGGAGATCGCTGCTCTTTACACCCTCAAATGACAAACCAAACTTTTCCAAGGGCACCGTCTCACGGTGGTCAAAGACACCATAGACGAATTGCACAAATTTTGTGTGATCTTGATCTCCAAGTGATATATTAGGTTGGCAAAACCGATCACTCTGAAAATATAGGACTGGTACAAAAGCCCAAATGTTTGTCCATCGTTTGGACAAAATGCAAGTGTTTACCGCCTCTTTGGTATTTGAAAAGGATAGAATGTGAGTTAGAAGTGGGTCGGGCAGATCACTAATCCTATCAACTGAAGAATCTGCATTCTCCATCACTAATCCTGTTCTACAATTCACGAAAATTATACAAACTAAATGTTATTTCAAATTAAGGTTACATAAGTAATAAGGAAGATGTTTAATCCAATCTCTCTAATTGCTTCTAGCCTAAGGAAAAGGTAAACTGAGAAGGATGATACAGTCAAGGAGACCAATTTCAATTAAGATGTACAGTTAAGATAAATCAACAAGGACCTGGAGGAATATTGATTGTAAAATACTCTTTTATTGGTCATGATATATCCTAGAATCAATTTTTTTTTTCTTAACACCAACTGAATAAGATTGGGACAGTGAATAATAGGAGAGAGTACTTACAACGCAAGGAATTCACCGAGGAGATCACTTCTCAGAAGTTCAAAATCTTCTCAGCACGCGGATAGAAGGAGAAATCACAGCAGAGATTCCTCAAATATTGATCTCTTAAACTTGGAAACGGCGGCTGCAGTGCTAAAGGGGAGGGAGGAGGATGGATAGATAGAGAGAGAGAGATTTATATATGTATGAAGTAGAGCTTTTAGGGTTTCACTTGAGTTCCGATGTGGAGAGAACTTTGTGAGAATTAATACGGATGCCTAGAAATCTTTTGATTTTGATTGCGTATAGGAAACATTTTCATTTTTCAATAATGTGTCCAAAAATGGTCAAATAGTTTTCTCTGGAGTCAGAAGACACTAATTCGAAAAAGTGGAAATAGCAACAAACAAGGAAACCTCAGTTGTAGAAAATAGTTATGCTGATTAGCCGAGGCCTGCACTCAGCATTGTAATGAAGAATTCAAATAATGTAAGAAAGATTGCTGCTCCTTGTACCAAGATATGAGAAACTAAGTATCCAAGGGCAAGGGCTCACGAGGTTTAAGACGTCACTGACACATGGCACAAACTTAGCCTCAGATTGTTAACTCCTGTCGCAATTACTAAAGCAACAAAACTCCAAGAACTCATCCATGTTGAAATGAAAAAAAACAGTACAAAGCACAAACATTTCACAATCTCTTCGGCCAAAGTGCATTTGTTGAAGGCCTCTTTGGCGTGCTTGATAAGGATAAAATGTGGCTTAGAAGCCAGTTGGACAATTCACTAATCCTGTCAGCCGGAGAATTTATGAAGCCCATTACTCGCACTTTATAAAAGGCAATTTCTCAAACACCTGGTAGGCAAGATCATTGTTAGAATATTGCAAGACCACATACCTCCGATACTATCTTAACTTAATATATAAATAATATTGACAAAACAGATCTTAATTAGTTCAAGTAAGATAGCGTTAAATTCAGCAATTAACATATTTCTCTTTAAAAGAGGGAGAGTGAAATACGATGGTGCAGCTAAGGAACTCAATTTCCAATTACACATACCAATAAAAGCCCATGAACAATATAAGTCAGTAAAAAGTACTTGATTGCAAAATATTACCCTGTGTTTCACGAGAGGGAGAGAGACTGAGCGGGAAGGAGGGTAGAACTAACTCTACTGACAGTGAAAACAATCGTCAGGGAATATCTTTTTCTTTTCAGAGCCTTGGAAGCGGGAGATCTGCGGGATGGTGAGGATAAATAGTGGAATTGATTCGGGCTTGGCTGACAAATTGACAAGAGCGATTCTATCGTGCTTATACACAGCGCGCAGATTGATTTGTACTGTGAACAAATAGTTAAAATAAAGTTCAAACAGTAAAGACTCTGACTACTATAACATCATTTCAGCCTATATAACATCAACTTCAAAACCTATTAAATCGACTTCAAACGGTGAATTCAAACCGTTCAAACAGATCTACTTCATTAGTTGTACGTTTACATGCAAAATTTATAATTTTGTGAATTTATTTAGTATCAAGTCAAGCGGTCAAATCTGTGAGTTTTTAAGTTAATTTTAATACATTCATTTTTCAACATTTTTTACCGCTTGATTTGATACTAAAATAACTCGAAAATATAAAAATTTGCATGTAAAGGTATCACTCATAAAGTAAATCGATTTGAACGGTTTGGATTAGTCGTTTAAAGTCTATTCAATCAATTTTAGAGTTAGTGTCATATGACACCGATGTTATACTAGCCGGACTCAACAGTAAATCTAAACTATTCAACATAATTTTGAACTTTTTTAAATATAATTAATTTTAATAATTTTAACGGAAGCACAAAGGAGTTGAATTTTATTTAGTACCATTTTATAGAAAATGACTTCATAATCAGTGGAGCAAACATGATTCTCCCTCCACTGAGGCAAAGAATCAGTGGAGCTGTTTTTTATAAAATCAAACTCTTTTGTATTTGTTCTGTTAAAATCATTAAAATTAATTCTATTAAATTCATAATTTTATATAAAAATGTATTTGCAAACTACATTTTATATTTTTTATATTTTTTTTACTATCTACCTATCTAGATAGATAATAAACAAATTCTAAAAATATAAAATTTAATCTACAAACACAATTTTATACGAAGATCATATTGCACGATTCAAATCCATAATTCATAGTACGGATCAATACTATGCAAAACCAGTAATTAAAGTGGACGGTAATTGGTGGACCGTGAAAAATTAACAACAAGAAGCTGATTATTTTTCGCTAAGTTCTATAAAATGACATATTAGATTAAAATTTTAATTAAAACAAAAGCTTATAGAAATATACAAAAAATTCCAATGATGGACATATAATATAGTAATAATTTCGAAATTAAAATAGGTATATCTAATCATTGATGAATATTTATTAGGCTAAATTAATTCCAGTTATATAATTAAATTTGTCAATAATTCTGTATTATTCTAACGATTGAAAATACCCTTAAAAAACAAACTAAATTTATGGTGGATATTTATTCAAATGTTGTACCGAGAGGGGAACTTGAATAGATTAAAAGTTCCAATTTTTTTTTTTATTATTATTTTCCAAAGTTTAGTATTTCAAGTTCTAACAAATTTACTTCAATTAATCAGTAAAAGAAAATATCAATGATAAAAACTAAACATTTAATTATTCTAAATTAATTTAAAACTTCTTTTGTAAGAAATAGTAATTTATTCTAATTACAATAGATCTTATTCTATGAAGAACAATTGGAGTAAAAATTAGTTAATTAATACGTTTGGATGGGCTTGGGAATGAATTCACATCACCTCAGGTTACCTGACTCAAACAAATTATGATCGGACGGTTCTTTTAACATGGCATGAATCTCAAAACAGTCCCCTACACTCTCCATAGGCATCGGATTGAGTTTGGCCTAGATAGAATTAATCTGGGCAGTCCGTTTCAATTTGCTTGAGTCAGGTACCTGGGAGGATACGGATCCCTTGGGAATAGCACTAATCCGGAGTGCTATTTCATATTTGAGTTATTGACTATTTCACTAACTCAATAAAATGTTGAATTAATAATTAAAAAAATAATTAGTTTGAATTAGTGGCTATTCTAGCTAACTTCTTAATTTATCAAAAAGCACAAATAATAGATGATGACACATCAATTCTTTTAAACATACTCATTGCCCAAGAGTGGTTGTGCACCATATATTAAGGTCATATACAATGGATTAAACTAAGTCTATTTAATTTAAATAGAAGCAAATAAAATTATACCTCTCTTGATCTAATCAAGAGGGATGTCTCATGTCTCACACTTTGAGAAGAGATGCTAGAACTTTAATTTGGTGGTGGCTGGCTAAAACTCCAAACACCAAGCTACATGCTCTCTACTACTATCCGAGAGCAGCTTGGGTCCGATGGATTTTTGGGCCGTCCGATGAACTTTAAAATTCGTGCGTATGAATTTTAAAGCAGATACAAAAGTTGCGGGCGCAAATCTTAAAGCAGATCGGACAGTCATCAAACTCATTGAACTCACTTTGAGTCCGATGAGCATCGGACCCAAATTGACCTCCTACTATCCACCAAAATAATTAAGGAAATTGATGTTTCTTTTGCTATAAATACCTCATCAATTTAATCCTTAGTCTTTACATCTTTTAGTTTAGCATGCCAGGTTTTGCATGGATTTTAGGTCATATTATCTTCTTTTTATTTCCTTAATTAATCCACTAATTATATAGCCAATATTTCTCATAATATGATTGAGATATAAATTTATACAACATGTCATACATATTATGAATTTATTCTATAATAAATAAGTTGTCATCTCCATAATATTTATTTAACATCACATGATGACTAAATTAAATAGTAACTCCTATAATTAATTTAATTACCTTAATTTTCATATCTCTATATGATATGTCGGCAATGGAATTAAAACTCATTTTAATTCTATAAATTATGAGAGATATTTAGCAATTTATATTATAATTATTCAATTGACAAGAATAATATGTACTATCCAGTATCACAATTCTTAGCAACATTTGCTCGTGTCAATTCTTATGTCACATGATATTACAAATAAATTCAAGATAGTAATGTGTCATTCTTTTCATTTATTCTTTTCTTGATTCAGAGTAACTGTAAATTTATAATTAACACCTTAATCATAATTGCACGCATATATTATTACTTTATCAAGGAGTCTAGAGATATCATCACTTGTATCATAAATACGAGAGACATCAGTAATCTTGATGAATACTTTTCCTCTGCACAAGTCATATATATAATGAGATAGTATATTTATGGTTGTCTGTTACGGCCAACGTTAGGTAATACCTCCGGTCCAGATACATATTTCTCATATAAAAATAATGATCATTTCATACTATAGAATTTAAGATACAAATAAAACATTAATGATACAAATCCAATCTATATAATATCTCATTTTCGAGTCAGTCCAACACTATGTTCTCCAACATGCATTTATGTGATTAAATTGATAATTCACATATAGTTTGTGATTCTATATAATATCATATAGTTTGTAGAACATAACCATTATTTAATCCACGTACTAATTTTATAACGGTCAATTAATGTTCCATGCTAATTACCACAATTAAATATTATGTACAGTATTTATTAATTTAATTACAAAGTTATACAATTGAAGTCCTCAACTTGAATAATTCACAAATAATAAAAACTCAAAGAACAAAATAATTTATTAATCATCAAACTCATGAATAAATCTTAGAGAACCATCGAAAGTGCAATTGGTTTTCAAATCACTACACTAACACCATGTATTACTTTCTAAGTTCAACAAGTTAATTTGCAAACCAATGCTCATCCCAACAACAACAATAAGAATATTTATTTTGAAAAATATCAATAGATGTACTATTTTTCGGTAAATTATGTTTAAGACAGAATAATAAAGCTTATTTTATACTGTGTGTTTTGTGGTTAATGGGAACAGCACCTACATAAAGAGAGAACGGAGTAGGTCCGATGCCCATCGGACCTACTTTTAGGTTGAACGAGCACTATGACCGTGATTTGTGCGTACGAACATTGAAAAACCCCGCACGAAGTTTAAAGCTTTCCGCACGAATCTTGAAGCAAATTGACGGTGATTAAACCATCAAACCAGAGTAGGTCCGATGCCCATCGGACCTACTCTCAAGTGCTAAACTTTTAGCATAAATTTTGAAGTGAATCCGACGATTTTCACCGGACGTGGCACCGAATTTGTGCATCGCACGGTGGACGCCCCCTTCTCTCCTTTAATAAAGTCTCCATCGTAAATTCAAAAAAGTAAATAAATAACCGGAGAAAGCAAGAGAAATAGGAAAACGAAAAAGAGAGAATTTAAAAGCTAGAAGAGGGAATGTCAGTGTGGGGAGAATCGAACTGGGGAGGCGCCGGGAGGAAGGCGCCGTCGGTGAAGCGCCAGGCAGGAGGTATGGCGGAGGCGCTCTGTATCGCCTCCGATCTCGGTTTTTCCATACCCACCCCTCAGGTTGTTACAGATTTCCAATTTACCCCCTTTCGTCCTTATGTTAGGTGTATACTCAAGTTCACTGGAGCTTTCTCAGCTTCAGGTAGTTTTGTTCGCAGTAACTCGTTCGGATCTGTCTGTTTTAGGAAGTGAATTGTTTACGGAATGGATTGTACTTCCCAATTCTATAACTCAGCGGAACAACAAATTATTTTTCCTTTTGCATCACATTTAGATTTTGTTGAGTTTAAAAATCCAGATACTTCTATTCACCACTGAGGTATCACTTTTTTCATTCTTCAAAAATAGGAAGATCAAGCTAATTTTGACAAAGGGGATGAATTGGTGAAAATATTAAGGGAGCTAACCTCTGTACAACGCAATCTTGCCAATATGCAAGTCGAGTTACAAGGAAGAAAGGTTCCATTTTTATATGCCTTTTTTTTTTTTACTTGAATTGTTTATCACTTAAGGGGCCATCTGGTAATTATTTATCCTGAGTCGGCACATATTGCTGCATGCCTGCTTTCTTTTATTAAAATTTTAACCTGCTGTTACTGGTACACCGACTTATCTGCACTATGTATATACAATATGCAACAAATGCACACCGGTAGGTATGAACCAACAAATCAGCACGATATTAATGCACTGTTACGGTCTGCTCAATACCACAATAGTTTGGTACATAGGGTGGTGTAATGCTTCTTGAATTACTTTTATAAAAATTTACATCATCAATCCTACAGGATGATAAAAATATTGCGCACCTCACACATGTCAGTGAGATGGAGAAGAAATGTGAATCCCTGGCTAGAATAACATCCATTCTTAAGGATGTGATTCAGAATAAGGTGACAGCACTATCCAAATTAAGTTTACTTAATTATCTCTCGAATCAGTTGTTATGTATATTCTACTTTGATTGAATATCAATTATTCTTTTTCTGTAGGATCGAATAATTGCTCGGCTCCAACAACCATACTCAATTGATTGCATTCCAGTGGAAGCTGAGTATCAGGTAACTTCACTTACAATAATACGATTGAGTGACTATTTTCTTTTTTAAAGCAGAAAATTAAATATTACTGGCATATTATGTCAATGAGGAACATGTTTTACTAGAACAACCTACATCACATATATATGTATGTTTATTCTAGCCGAGCTGTTTAAGCCATGTTGCAATAACACCTATTTTGTTTTATTTGTTTGCTCAATTATTAATACATGTTTTTTGTTTAAAATGTGGCATAGAAACAATTCTCTGAGCTATTGCTGAAGGCGGCTAGTGATTATGAGGCGCTAACAGCATCAGTTTCTGATTTTCAGTGGAGTCAAAATTTCAGAGAATCCCCATCTGTTTGGGGCGTAAGTTGCAAAATTCTTTTTGTAATTTTTAATGTATCCATAACTAAGTCATAAGATTCTCAATATAAATGAAAATGTTTTCATTTGCCATTTACCCTCTATGCTTGGAGAGTTATCCAACTGCAGGAATGTTACAATTACAGTCTGTGACTGTTCTGCCCCTGTACCCTTAACTTAGGTAGGTTACTTGAGCGATCCATACTCAGGCATCTTTATCATAGTGAAACTTGTAGAATCATGACTTGTATGGATAATATCCATAAATTCTCATTACCTAAGACTATGTCTGGTGGAGGGAGAAGAGACAACTCTTATCCCTTGTGCCCTTATCTCTCCACTATTCTTGCACTAAACATGGCCTAATTTGAATTCTTGGGTTTTTCTCATCTCAGTTTTCTGGTTGTGGAATACTTGTCAATAACACCAAATGGCAAATAAGATTGAATGTTCCAATGTTACAAGTCTGTTTCATTATTTTCAATAAAAATTTGCATTATTAAATTAATTAACGTTCTTGTTTTGCAAAATTAGGAAATGTTGCGTCCCATCCCGGCTGCACTCTCATCATGCACACGCTTTTTTGAGGCAATGTTTGCCATGCGAGAATCTTTCGTGACGCTTCAGCAGCTGCGTGTGGGTCCCCATGATCCATCTTCAGCCTCTCCGAAGATCCCTGGTGACTTTTCTGATAGAGACTCGAGCTTTTTGTCACCGGCAGAGAGCTTTATGATTGATGGTTTCAATGAGGCCAAGGATGGAGCAATTGATCACAGAAGGCTGTCTTGGCCTAAGAGAGGCATTTAGATTTTATGTATTATGTTTCTTTATTTTGTTTTGTTTCTTGTGTGCTGGGGTTATCGTATACTTCAGCTTTGTATGTGTTTTCCTTGTTTTTCTTTTTTGTTAAGAAAGAAAATTGACCAGTGTGTGACTTTATTAGCATTCAATAATATGTCCGCCAGATGCACACCTTGCTTCAATGGATTTGCTTTGACGTAATAGAGAGTGTGACTCTAAGAGGATAATACAAACTAAGAACTCCACAGCAAAATAAAATCTCTGGAAAATGGGGTGAAAATAGCATTAAAAGGAACACAAGAGGAACAGATTTAACTCGAACAAGTCTTTCAATGAAACACGTTGCCCTTGGGGCGCAAGTTTTATTTGCCTATCTTGCGCCTCTAAAAGAAACTGCTATTCTTCATATTACATATTTACAATCAACCTAACCAAAAACTAAAGTAAGTTATTTACATGAGATGCACAACCACTTTGTAAATATAAACTTCGAGCACACTTTCAAACATTTAAGCTTTGTTTCAACCAGAAGCTGCATATTTTCAATTGGGTTATCCATGTTAAGATATATACAGCTCTTCCTGTTTCAAATTCCTGAAATTAATTCTCATGCACCATTGGAAGACCACGGGATTTCTTTTTTTTTATCATTGCGAAATGCTTTCATGTAACAGCTACAGCATCATCACTTGGTTTTCAAATACTGAAATTACTCGTTCCACACTACACACCTAAGGCAGCAGGGGTCTCTCATTTTGCCCCATTTCAGAGCAGTCATGAAGAGGGTCAATGGAATGATATTTACATTTCTCCACTTTTCTCATGTTGTGATCCAGGAGGATTTGATCTAACCATTATATCTCTACATTTAAGGAGGGGATGCTCGCTGCTTAGCATGGGACAGAAAATGGACATGTCCAGTTATGGCTATAGGAAATCCCACACTGGAACAGAGCCCTGTGGTTGGTTGGTGCTCTGTGGATTGGAACCCGCAAAATGTAATGCTTGCATATCAGCTGCCATGTAACCCTGCATACATGTGATGCATTTCTTTCCTCAGGGTAAGAACTTTTTTATGCATATAAGATAAGCAAGAAAATTAAGATCTGAAAACATAGGAATAACCCCGTGCCCCTTCAAGTTCTTCACATGTACACAGCTAAGGGTGGGGGAAAAGAGCTATGAATGACATTTTAATTGTTTCATAGGGGCATACATGATATTCTCTAGATGCTGTGGCAATTGATATGTCATGTCTTGTTTTGCAGGACTACAAGTCTACAACAGGAATGATAATTCTTCTGTTTGGTTTTTTTTTTTGGGGCAGTTATGGACAACTCTAACTCGGAAGCTAAATTACTTGAAAAGCACGAATTATTAGCGACCATATATTAGCTCCGTAATAGAGATTACCTGAGATAAGTGATTACTAGAAGGTAAATGTGTTTGCGGCAATGAGGAAAGTGAAGCTCCCTGGAATGAGTAGAATGGCGATGTTAGTCATTGCAATGAACATAGAAGCCATTAATTAAGTAAAAAAAAAATTTGATGAGACGTAGCTTGGTAGAAGCAGAACAGACCTGACCAAATTGGGAAATATTATTTACGGTTTGTGCTGCACCAACTCCAAATCGAGGCGCAAGCAAAAATTGACCCTAAAATATCACATTATTCAACCATGATTTCTTTTTCTATTACTTATTTAATCTTTGTTTGCAAGTATAGATTCGCTCTATTGAGTAACACCATAAGGAATAAACGTCTCATATAATACATAGGAGTTTCAAAATGTCTTCTCTAGCATTATTTGTAAATTTGGAAACACCTCCTAAGGAACTGGAAATAAATTGCAATGTACAATTATGGATGCTATCGATGAGATAGTTCTCATGAGTTTAGTTTAGCATTACGAAGTACCCCATATTTTTATTAATTCATTTTTGAGAGACAAAGGGTAGTTTGGGTAATTCTTGAAGAAATCTGGAAAGGTGTTTCCAAATTTTATAAGCATGCATCCAGTAGGAGGACTACATTAACTTCTTTATATGGGTTTTGGTATGGCATGTAAAGCCCCAAGACATTCTCTATAAGTCCGTATGACATAAGAATTTCTGAACTATCACTTATTTCTAATCCATCGAGAGAACAAAGAGGTAGTTTAAAAGGGTGGTTTAGGTTCAACAGATTTCGCATTTTCATAAGCATCCAACATGGGTTCTTAAATAAACCCAAGGTTACCTGTATAAGATGAGTAGGATTAAGAAAATGATTGTTGTTAGTAGTGGCACTCTGAGAATTTGAGGGTGCAATTCCCCGTATCTCATCTTCCCTTGGTTGATATTGAGCTTGAGTCTCCAGTTCTTCACTCTGTCTTGCATCTGATTAAGGGATAATAAGCAATCCAAACATAAGAAGAAAGGAAGAAATACAAATATTTATTGGTTAAGAAAATATCTCATTTTCGAAACAAACAACCAGCATTTGTATGAGAAATCTCTATCACAGCTTGTATTATATAATCTATATTAGAGTGAGGGTTTTAAAAAAAATTATACATGAATGAGTTGGTCAGGTTAATTTTTTACTTTGGGTGCTGATGACTCAAATTTGCATAATCCAAAATGTTATGTCAGATGTTTTTCTTTGCAGATGTAGTTTGTGTTCAATATACAAACATAAAAAAGAGTAGAAATACAACATAAAAGAATCAACATCAAACAAACCTTTTCTCCCTTTCAATCTTTTATTCGCCTCAAATTCAGCTCGAGTTCTTTTTCTTTTTACCTTCCCAATTTCATCAGCATTTCTATCAACGATCAAATTCTCGTTAGGCGCCAAATTAGTTTGCACCTCCTTTGTCAAATTCCCAAGATTCTGTTTCTCAGTGGTGCTTGCTTGTGAGATCCTTTCTACTTGTGCAAGCATATGATCTGACTGGTTCATTACTAGAGAGAAAATTTCGTCATTTTCAGAGGCCTTTAAAGCAATTTTGTAAAAAAATTGGTACAGAGAGATACAATGGTCTTGTGCAGACAAAACCACCCTGTTATTCTTGCTATATTCATTTTGACCCCCTGTTTTTGCATCCTTCCTCCAACGGCTCAAGATTAAGTTTGCAGGAATTTCTTTCAAATTTCTCAATTCAAATACCTTCAGCACATGACAACATATCATACCGCTGCGTCCAAATTTCTTACAGGTACACAAAACCGTACCGTTGGACGAGTCAAACCTCACAAGGTGCTCCTTGGGTATACCTTTCAGGGTCACCACATACTCAGACAGAGACCCATATTCATCACATGTATATGCAATACAGTCTATTAATTTTTCATATTCTCCCATGAAATTTCCAAGAATTGCAGGTGTGTACATGCTTGCTGCTTGCCATAGAATTCGAATAGGAGGTACTCTCGGTGTGTTGTGATTCGATTCATAATCAGCTTGTTCTTCTTTCTGGCGTCTCTCTTCTAACAGAAGTTCAAAATAGCCCAGAAAACTTGAGAAACTCTTGTCAGGTTCCAGGGGCCCTTTTAGTAAATCACACAAATTTTCATCTCTTAATGAGGTCTCTATATCAGCAGAAAACACATGCTGGTTGTATGCAAGGGCCCACTTTTCTCTCTCTTCAAATAATTTACACAACCATGTATTATCTTCAAGATTTTCCCTCGCTAACATGGAACCCCAAGTGGTTATAAAATCTTCTTCTTCTTCCAAATAGAATAAACACTGCGTAAAATCACGCAAAAGATTTTCTGAAACCACAGGAATATACCCTAGCTCCTTGACAGCAGCCAGGTATATCTGATACGTGCAAAAACGCTGCACCGAATTGGTCCAGATGGCTGCCACTATCTGACTAATGTTTTCACACCTTTCAGTTAAAACTGTCTTAGGTATCTTCCCACCCATAGACACATTAAACGTCTCAAAAAGCCATTTCAAGGACTCGCTTGAATCATCATACAGCAACGCTGTACCAAAATCACAATTTGCTTATGGTGGTTTTGACCTAAAACAAGGTCAAGGGTCTCCCAAAATTAGAAACCCTAAATGTGGTATCGAGACACACTACATCGCCAAAGTATCTATAATCCATAATGTTTTTTTGAATTGGCCCAAAAGAAGTTTGTCATTTGGTCGGACTCATCCACTTGAACTGCATAATAAAATAACGGATCTTCACCTTTCATCCTTCGAAAATATTCTAATAATGCCCCTGAGTCCCCTTTTACTGTATTCTTTGACCGTTTCACCCTTATATAGTTCTTGTATTCTGCAGGGATCAGGCTAGCAGCGGTGTCCAATCCAGGTCTGACTTCAGTCTTAATCAAACTCTTTTGTGAATTTAACAGCTGCATATCTAATGGGGTAGACAATGGGTGGTTGTGATCGGGTATGAAATCAGAAACCCGGTATCTGCCCCTTGAGTCAGTCTTTATAGCCATGCGGCCTGGCAACCAGTACGAGTCTCGGGTCGCACCCGCTTTGACTCATTTTTTGGCTTGAAGCCCTCACGGGAGCAGACAAACATGCGTGAACGAGTTGTGTTTTTTGAGGTTTTATCCCACCAACCTTTACGCACGGTAAAACCAATATTGCTTGCATAACTTATATAATATTCATAAGCTTTCTCTTCTGATTCAAACACCATGCCAACTAACGGGGTTCCACTTGCAATTGCCTCTGCAAGTGCTTCTGCAGGTAGCTGGTTTCTTCTTCTTCTTCTTCTTCAACTTCAACTTCTTGTAATTCTTCAGTTGTTTTCCTCATCTTCTTTGTGTGAGGTCTGCAGAGCGGATCATAAAATATATAATTATGCATATATCACCCCCAAAGTTCTAAGCCACGATCATATGGCCCCCAAACTGTTCAATTTGCGTAGATGTCCCTACAAGACCTTTTTCGTATAATATATATACCAGTATACTTTTGGTAAATGCACAACTGGCGAGGAATGCATATAAGTATGTGCCATGAAGCACACATGGAATACACCCTGACTAGCGGCCAATGTGGCAAGTGTATGGTATTGTAATGATAATAACAATCCTCATCAGTAGATACCAGGAACCAATATCACACAAATTTACCAGGTAGCAACAGCATCTCGGTAGAGCTTTTTTTCTGACAGAGGAAACTATTTAGGCTTCCAGTTCCACATATAATGCAAATATGCATCTTACAATGGAAGTGCAAAATTCCTACATTCTATTATACAACGAAAATCACTTCAACCTGAATTTCTTCTTTACTGAGAAACTTCCCTCCAATGCCTCTCAGCCTTCTTTCAGCAAGCGCCTGCCGGGATGGTATCTGCAAAAAAAAAGGTAAATTTGAATTTAGTACAGAAGTTTTCTGAAAGCAGCCCTTTCTAAAGCACTTGGATTTATTCATATTCATAGACCACCTTAGTACTCCTGTTTACAACTTGACGGCTACTCCTCTTTTGCATGTATTTTAATATTATATCCCTCCTTTCTTCATGTGTATATCTTGAAACCCTGATTCCAAGCTCTCTTAAAAGCCTTGACTGACCGGGGTTATTCACCAATGGCTTATCTCCTTTTCCTCTCAAAGAATGCAATTTCTCATTATCTTCACAGTCGCCATTGTTACTGTGACTACCGTAATTGACCATATCCAAATCATTTCCTTTGATCTCTCTTTTGCACGTGCCCCGTTTTTCTTTACAATTCCACTATCCTCGTATTTTCTTTTTCGCAATAAACCTTGCATCAGCAAAATTCGGGAACCTTGCGATCTTTTACCATTTCCCATTTGACCTTAAAACCCAATTTCTCGCCATAAGCACTGTAGTAAGCTTTAGCAGCTGAAACAGAATCGAATTCCATGCCGACAGCTGGGAGCAACCCAGCAGTGGGCCCATCTTCCAGTGAGAGTAGGTCGTCGTGGGAATGTTCCAAAACTACCTTCGATACGGTCCAGCGACTGTCGTCGGTACGCACCACCTCCATTCCCGCCGGGCACTGGACGCCTCCTGTTCCGACCGAGGACGCTGGTTCGACTTGCTTGCTTCCATCATCTATCGCGGTTTCGGCCGGTTCTTCTATCGGATCCCGGTTCGGTTTCGGATTTCGATCAGGGGGGTTGTTAGTGTATTCGGGTATTGCTTCTGAGATCTGTACCATTGGAAGCGGATTCGGGTTTGATCGGAGAATTTTGGGTGGTGGCGGCGGTAGAGAGGAGATTTGGGGGATTGGGGATCCAGGGTCGAACAAGGGAGACGGGATGAGAGACGAGTCGATAAGCGACACGTAACGAGGGGCGAGAATGTGGGGTCCGGATGAGCGTACACGGCTCGCTCCTATTGGGTGAATCTTGTGTAATATAGAACACAGTGACAGCTCGGGAAAAGTTATGTGCTTGAGAATTGAATATATTCGAGAGACTATTCTGTTCTCAAAATATATAGTTAGGCTATCATACTTTGACAATGAGAAAAATGTCTGTTTTATTTCTCTATTTTAAAATGTGGTTGGAGACTAATTTTACATTTTTTTAAAATTTTGTATTTTTTTTAAATTTTCTAAAATCTTTGTTTTTGAGAATATTTTACTAATTTTTTACTATATTAAAATAACAATTCTAAAAAAATAGCAATAAAATTAAAAAAAATGTAAATTTAATCTCTAAGTACATTTTAATATGAAGAATATGTTGAATTTTTCGAATTGAATATTTGAACTTTGAAAATAAAAATTTGAGTAGGAAGTAAACAAACACTTTACTTCCACAGCAACGAGTCTCTCTCTCTAATATAATATAAAATTTGGTCTCCAAGCACATTTTAATACATAATCATGTTGAGCAGTTTGAATCGGCTGTTTAGATTTTGAAACGAAATAAAATATATAAGGCATGATGAGACGAGAAGACATGTTGCATTTTAACCATCATATTGTTCCTCTGTGCACACAAACTATAATATTTTGACTTTGTTTGATTATAATTAAGTACTTCAAAATGCATGTCCAAAATTTTTTGCACCTCATGATTTTTTTTATGAACTTTTGGTTCGTATCAAATACAATAAAAATGTCATTATCTTTGATGTTGAAAAAAAAAATTAGAGGTCAAACCTAATGTTTTTTTTTGATGTTTAAATTTTAAACTCTTTGTTAAACTTTTAATATATAAAAACTAGAGTGAAGACACA